>JAGDQP010003424.1:67920-94279 GCA_022664845.1 Lepisma saccharinum
CTTTCGTTTCGCAGACTGATCCTGATCCTTCTTTCGTTTTGCAGACTGATCCTGATCCTTCTTTCGTTTTGCAGACTGATCCTAATCCTTCTTTCGTTTTGCAGACTGATCCTAATCCTTCTTTCGTTTTGCAGACTGATCCTAATCCTTCTTTCGTTTTGCAGACTGATCCTAATTCTTTCCTTTTGTATTTGCAGACTGATCCTAATTCTTTCCTTTTGTATTTGCAGACTGCACCAGTAGCTTCAATTAACAACTTCGCATTTCCATAGTCGCACCTCCTGACAATACGAGCAAAACATACACGCTCGTACTCCAGCTTTCGAAAATACCCAGATAACACTCAATATTCTTACAACGTCACAATATAGACAAAAACAATGTCATTAAACTCTAAAGGTGTTTTTCCCGTAAAGTTTTTCATCATTAAAAACATTTATTTGCAGAGGGTCACATAATTATGTTTTATATTTACTACCGGCATGTTTTCTAAATTATGTTTCAATAGAGAAAATAATGACATTTTTCAATATTGCTAAATTCCTAGAAGAGGATAAGATATTGCAGAAAGAAGTTTTGATACTAATGAACTTTCCTACTTAATAACAGGAAATTAAAACAAAAGAACAAACATGTTATTTCTCGATCTCATCCTTTAAAAAAAAAAATCTAGGTGCTAACATGCACTTTAACGGAATACTTGAAATTATTATTATTTTTTAAAAATAAATACACTGAAATTCTTATACCAATCATGCTATTCACAACTTGATAACTGTTTTCACCTGCTGTTCTATACAAAGAATTTGATGCATCTTTTTATGAGTACAGTCACGGGAGAAAAACTAAAATTATCCTTAAGTACTTCCGTTTACTTCCCATACTTATAATGGTTTCCATAACGCATGTTGGTAAATTTCTTTCTGTGTAAGAACACGCTGACTTCTTCGTTTTTTTTTTTTTTGTATTTTCATGATAGTTAATGATTTAAAAGAGCGTACCGGAAATGATGTTTTTGTTTCACGAAACACAGGGTGATCACATCCCGCCTCCGCACCTCTCGTGTTCCCATAAAGCACATACACTACAATCGCATTGTACTGTACTTTTACCACACGAAATGTGAAGATTGTGTTTGACAAGCTGCTTTATTTCTCAGAGCATTCGTTCCTTTTTTTTTTTTCAGATTGTAACTGATTCATGTGTCTACAGATGTTAACCAGGAGAGGACAAGAATGGGAAAACAAGATGTGTTGAAACGAGAAAATGCACGAAAGATGGCTCTTCATATACCTAATAGGATTTTTTTTTTTTTGCAAGTGTAATATGTTTATCACAGAGAACCATACAGACAAGTAACTTGCATTCATAAAATATCTGCGCATTTCCTTCTGGCTTCGAAGAAGTTTCTTCCCTCACCGCTAGGTGGCTCTGATAGCTTATTTGCTTCAACGTCCTGGTACATTCAAGTTTCTGATTGGTTCGTTCTGCTCTACCATTTTTCAACAAACTAACAGGAAAGGTTAAACCAACTACAGAATCTTTAAGAAAAGTAGCTATTGGTTTCAGAGTCCTCTAGCGGTGAGAGAAGAAAGTGTTTCGAGATAAGAGGAAATACGTACACATTTAACCATGTATGTTATACATCTGTGATTTTACTAAACTTGATGTTTATTATCCAAACAAATTTTTACATGAAATGTGAACCTAAAAGGACGTTTTTACCCGTTTGAGATGTACTGTATCATTCTGTCCGGCGTGGACTATTGTCAACGAATGAGTAATGTAGTGATAAAGATCTCGTCTACCTATTTCTTCATAATTCTTAAACCTTCATATATATAAATTCTGAGCTTTCTGATTATCAGGCGACAAATGAAATCACTCTTGTACCAGGTTAACTTCGTTAAGTGATGTTTATGGGTGTTCTGCTAGGAAACAAACGATGACCTCGAAGGTTCCGGAGCAAAGTGAACAGATGTGGTTTGATACTATCTGATGTTAGGTGGATATGACGTCGTAACGACGTGACCTACAGTTTAAAATGGACTTCGAAACATTTGTGTCCGTAACTTGTATCGAACCCGGGGTCCCATTAATTACAAGACAGCAAAGGTTGCCAATCACTCTCCGAACAGGTATGAAAACCCGTAGCAAACTTTTCGGGTATATAGTCATATATTGCCTGAAGTTAACCACTTCCAATTGTAATTAATTTTACATATAGCTTACAAAATTCCATTCTACAAAGTTTGGATACCAATATGTAGTACGTAAGATGTATGGATGCGTCTATCTGCGATTGATGTAGGCAACAAATTCAAGCATACCTGCGCCGATGTTGAGCTCAACATGCTTCGCAGGGTCCATTAGGATTTGAAAATAAATACTCAGTATGTCCGCCCAAATGTATACCACTTTACGCACACGATGTTGAACGTAAAATCCCAATATTGAGGGGTCTTACCTTCTAAACGACTAAAGGTAGATAAAAACTGACTTCAGATTTGGATTTATTGGAACAAGCTAGCCTAAAACTATATGTCACATGACCCACTTTCCATTACAAATTCGAAGATAGTGGCTTTCAAGATGGCTACCATGATTCTCATTCTCGCGTATCAGGGAACGAAGTATCCAAATTACTTCTGTTTAATATTTTGTATCACTCCCTTCACGTGTTTACAAGGTTGTTTCCAGTCTTTAGTACTATGCAGTATTCGAGTAGTCATTGGTCACTTTGAAGAGGAAGATAGCAATTCACAGATGAATGATCATCCTTTCTGATCTCAGCGTATCACATCCTTCAGGAAAAAGATACTTTCGGACCAGAATTTTTGTTCGAGCAAAAATCATTCCCTTGTAAGTAGTATATTATTTTTAGTTGCTTAAAGATTTTAAAACATGTCAAATTTTACATATTTTTGAAGTCATATTTCAGTTTGCTCTAAAAGAATTGTTTCAATTAGCATTGAATGGAGCGGATTCTTTTAAGTTTGGTAAGTTTCGTAACAGTGTTTTGCATATAAGGTTAAAAATATGTTTTTGCTTCGATACCAATTCCTCCACTAGTAATAGTTAGACGAAGTATCAAGAGGCCGAACAGTTTGTAAAGCATGGGCTAAGCATACTGAAATGGGCCGGAACAAAACATCCTGATAGTTCCCAAATTGTTCCTCAGTTATATAAGGCCACGATGGTATCTTCAAACTAGGCTACGGCAGAGCCTTTCTACAGTAGAAGGCCAGAGTATTGGTAAATGGCAACATTGCCCAGACGGCTGACTGCGCGGGTATCATGGCGTTTATTTAAATAACTTTGTAGGTGGATTCGTGCAAATTACCGCTGGTATTTTTGTTTTTTAAAATGTTGGTCGAATGATGTTGGAGACTTAGGTAGAAGAGGATCAATTGGCGGTACGTAATGTATTAAAAAAGTATAAATAAGCTTTGATATTTGTAATGAGATTAGCTATGAAAGACGACCATGTGTTAGACCTATCATTTGTTTCTGATGTAGAAATGTGTTTTCGGATATATTTTTGTTGTAAAGTTTGATGTGTAGAACTATGAGCAATCAAATTTACTATTTACGTAGGTGGCTTTAATTTTGCGAGGCGTAAATCTGTAAGTGAGGCCCATTCATAGGAGTACGCTTTGTACAAGGTGCCTAATTAAATTTGCATGTCCTTTATGTAAGAACAGAAGAATGTATAACAGAAGCAACTAATGTAGACCAATTACACATCGTTAAATTAGCATAATATTACATGCTAACGTAGACTAACACTCAGTAATACTGCAATTTAGCTACTTTTGACATAAAGCACTGGAAACAATTTAAAATGCTGCGTTTATGTTCATATTGCCAGGAAACCTACTAAAACGTGTTGGAAACAACAAAAACGTAGCCTAACGCGGAAGTTAGGATGTGTTCAAAAAGGAGATGCTCTGAGTGGAACGACATATAGGAGATGTTCTCTGTTGTATACTTTGACTCAAATCACCTCCTAAAAGCTATTAAAATAACATAATTTGAGATGCATTGCGTTCTATAGAAAGAAGGAATGACCTTCGTGGTTTAAACATGGACTTTGTGCCCTTTATGAGAACATCTTAACTTCCACATTAGGCCCTGTTTTTCATTATTTCCCACGCGTTTCAGTAAGTTTCCTGGCTATAGCACTTTGAGTCCTTGTCAGTGCTTTATGGCAAAAGTAGCTAAACTGCAGTGTTACTACACTAAACTCAGCTAATCTGAAGTGAAGAATCTGGAGAAATTTTTCGGAAAAAGCTATGCAATTAAGTGGATAATTTTAAGTACAAGGGTATGTTTACTTCAATTCGGAATAGTATGTTACAGAATTGATATCGTCCCCTGTTGTTAATACAAGCGCATTTTGTCTTTCCTAAGTTATACGGTAGTAAATAGTTTTGGATCATATATTTCGTGAACTCAGCAAAGAAACTAAATATGATTTCAATGAAGTATCGAGTGCTTGGGATTTTGGAAAAATATTATACTGGTTATAACTAGTAATATAGCTCGGAATAACCTTTTACGATGAACGTGTAAAATTTAACTGGTCTGTTTTGTACAGTAGTCATGAATCAGGATAGCCGTCATGTTAGAAAATGTGAACTGTTTGCATCCTATCGAAAAGTTGCTTATATTGGATAATAGATTTTCAAGTTTCACTGGTTTGTAGCAAAGCAAACATGCATTTCGTGGCCACAGAGTATGACAGTGAAGATGAGATAGGAAAAATCGTTTTTCATTTTCTCACAATGGGTGAGTTAAATACAACAGGTCAAGGGTTCTATTCCCAGTGTGGACTCAAATGGTTGTAAAGAAATCAACATCATCCCAATTTTTAAAAATAGTTTGAACGTCTCCAGATTTTTATGCTCCTCGAATTTAAGTATTCTAAAAACATTTTATCATTCGTACGAAGAGGATGAATCTGAAATCACATGCAACATATTTCACAAAATGTTTTAAACCCTACAGTTTGCGTGCGATTTTGTTAGAACCCGTTCGTAAGTTTCCAGTCATAGTTAATACAGCAGACGACGTACTACATCAGCCGACAGGCTTCATAGGATGCAGCGTTGCCACATAGCACCATCTGGCCTTCTACTGTAGAAAGCTCTGGCTAAGGTGACATTTCTTTCCTTGCTCTTTTCGGGGACACCGTCCTAACAGTTATGATACTGATATGAAGACTAGAAACATAACAGTACCTTGTATATATTAGTACAGTCAATGAGTTCGTAGACTGGTCTCATAGTGTTGCTGTGTGCCGGATAAGTTGCGCCACGAGATGGTGCTGTACCAGTTCTTCTCTCGCCCCCAGCAAGAGGCAGTTGTTTGTATATAGCGTAAGTAGAAGCACGGTCTCTGTTGTGATGGGTAGTTGCATGCTAGCGGCGGAACTCGAGAATGTCGCAGTTTGAGCAAAGGACAAACGTCTAGTTGTGCCAAACTAAGTAAATCCACTAACGAGACGCTTCAGATGATCATTTACTAGTTGGAAGCAGTTGGAACGCAACGATTTGGAATTTCTTTCACCTTGCGTTAAGTTCGGACCGCTTTTGCCCGACCAGTAATCATCTATATTGTCTCTTCTCTGCGCAGAACGTTGGTGCCATTTCAACACAGCACTGCGACTTAATGCTTCACTGCCGTACTCTCTCTTGATCATCTGAAACGTTACGCTAAGGGATTTAGCTAAGTTTGGGCTGAACTTACTCCAACAGCGACAATCTCAAGTTCTGCCGCACGCATTCAACTACCCTTTACAACAGAGACAGTATCACTAAAAAAAAAAAAAAAAAAAATGTTAACTGCCACCCCAAAAGGAGTAATATCCAACACTGGATTGAGATAGAGGTGTTCTAACACCAATTCCAGTGTTGGCTAACACAATCCGGGGTGTACAACACCGTTTCTGCTGTTGACAAAACACCTCTACTGGTATTTAGAAACACAGTTAGGGGTGTTAACACCATTGATGGTGCTCCCTAACACTTCTAGCCGTGCACTTTAACACAGGTAAAGGTGTTTCTGAATACCAGTAGAGGTGTTTGTCAACATCAGAAACGGTGTTGGACACTCCGGATGGTGTGACAACACTAGAATTGGTGTAGAGGTGTTCTATTACTCCTTTTGGGCTGCAATAAACACAAACATTTTTTTAGTGCTACTTACACCGTATGCACGCACTTGCCTGTTGCTAAGATGAGAGAACTTTCGCGGCACCATCTCGTAGTGGAACTATCCGCTGTAGTGAGCCACAAACGACACTATAAGGTTAGTCAACAAACTTAATGACTGTGCAACATATATATATGCTGGTGAAAATGTAACTACCTCTAGCATCTAACATAAATGTTGGTTTAGCACATGTTTTATAAACGTATCGTGCACAAATAGTACTTTTTACCTGGGTTCATCTGATGATATTGTCGTTGGAATGTATCTTCTTTAGTAACTCAAGGTTCTCTTCAATTTTTTGTGTAAATATTTCACACTCTGAATTCGAATTTCATTTATGGTCTTTAGACATCTACGGCTCAGGCCGGGATAGGGGAGGGGAAAGAATTCGGAAAGGTATCGGCTAGGGCCTATGTTGAAGGTGCCATCCCGGCATTTTGTCTGGTGTGACTGAGGAAAAACTCTGGAAAAACTTCAGTGAAGATGGTCGGCCGCTGGGATGAAATATTTCATGTGACACATTAAAGTTTGTTTACAAAATTAATCTTGCCTGAAGGGCATCAGCGACTTTCCCTCCGCCATCTGTAGTTCATGAGAGAAAATAATCTCTTTCCACAGGGGTAATAATATTATTATTTATAGCAGGCTGAGGCATTATAATTGTTTTGTTTTTTTAATCCGAGACAAAAATAGCCAGGGACGAAAATGTTATTTCGGGGACCTTAAACTAGACCCTGCCTGACTACTTTTCATCACCTTCCTGATCCAAAAATGTCTGAAGACCATAAATAAAATTACAGCAATTAGTGAAAATTCTAGAAACATTCATTTTATTGTATGATGCACCAAAGTATGTCTTCCAAATGTCTATGAATAGTTACCGAACTACGGTAGAAGAAAATTCTTGACCTGTCCAACTGTCATAAGAAAATTTTATACTTCAAAGAAAATGTGTTCGCACAGTGATGAAGCACTTCCGGCTGATTACCGAAGTGTTGATATGCAGTCAGGAACATAGATAATGTACTCATATCAATGATTAATTACCTGAATTATTAAATATGCAGATATTTTATGCGATTAGTCTTTGTATCTTTCATCTTGACTGATTTCTTTGTTGATGTTGTGTTGAGAATATATTTCTTTATTGCAAGTTGTACGTAGAGTATAAATACAGAGTGACTGTTGTTCACTACAGATTAAACAATTGTTGATGTGCATTGAAGCATTTCATTGCACATATGTATCTTTTATTTCTGTTTAAGCATAATGTTTATGTTCAGTTTCATGAATAATAATTTATGAGTCCTTGCGTGGTAACTGATAAGATTAATGTAAATAAAATACGTCTGTGTATGTGAGCATTAAAGACATGTATTTTTTTTTCACATGATTCATTGAACAGAAAACAATATAAAAAGTAAGACTGGAAGCCTTATTACATTCGCTACGCAAAATTTCAGGAAGCGGGAAACCAAGTGTTAATTCGTTTTGGGCAAATTTAAGGATTTTTTCCTGAAAATCCGGGACCCTACTGGAATTCAGAGCTGCTTCCCGGTGTACAGAAAATAATTCTCAAGACGCATAAATGTCTCGGTTTCCAATGAAGAAGAAATGAGGGGAAAATCATCGTTTTCAGTCTTTTCACACGATTATAATTCTCTTCAGTTTATGAGCACGGCACCTCAAAAAAAAATTAAAAAAATAAAAAAAATCTTGAATACACAGAACATGAATTTAGTTACGTTCAAATTCAACTACTTTTAAATTGAACGAAACATCTGTTTCATTCAACCACGGACAAAGCGTTTTGCTGCTCATTTTTTTATTGTTGTTGGTATTACAATTTGTTTCCATCTGTATATTGCTTCACAGTAATTTAAACTACTGACTGAATGTCTTCGTATTTTTCCGCTGATTGTAAGAATGCCAAAAAGAAAAAAAAACACTTTTCTTAATAAAACCGGGCACACAGAAATGAAAAATATTTGAGATTTCAATAAAACAAATTTAAGAGGTACATAAATATTGTATTTTTGTAATATTGATTGAAGTTCTCCTTTACTTCTGCGATCAAGGAATGTTTTCCTTGCACCTTCGACCAGTATTCCAACGCGCGGCCCCAGAATTATGAGGACGGGACAAGAACATTTCAATAATGAGAGATTTTATTTATTTCTAACAGACATTCTAACAATATAGAATTAGTACCTTACTTGGATTTTTTTAAAGATTTAGTTTTTTTTTACTTATTACACTTATCATATGCAACTATGTTAATTAAAGTGTTTAGCCTTTTTTCTTTTTTTCATTCTGTACATTTGAAAGATTTTCGTAAATTAGTAGCACCTGGATTGCATAAACTCGTCTCAAGTTTAAGGAATATCGCATTTTGGCAGGGAAAAGATGTGGACCAATCCTATGTCCATTTGAAAATTTGCCCACTAGAGTTGAAATATCAAGGATTGTTCCTTTCATGACGACAGACGTGAGGGTGCGTTTGAATGTACAATTCTGCTCCGTGGCCAAATGTTTCTGTTTACTCACACTCACTCCTTCTTGCAGAGGCAGTTGGCCCTTCCCCTCATTCATCCTAATCCTCCTAAAAATAGTCGATCTTTGTCCACATTCGGATTTTATTCTCACGTGGAAAGTTTAGTCCTTGCTATTATTCACCCCATCTCGTGATAGAAGCAGCCCTCATCCTCACCAGAAAATAGGTCCTGGCCATCATGCACGCGATGAAAATTAGAACTCGCGCTCACTTATCCTCACGAGATATGTACTCCATCATCCTCAATCATACTCATCCTCGCGAGAAAAGTTAGCCCTCGCCCACACTCACTCTCACCACGAAAATTAGACTTCGCCCTCGGCTTCACTTCACTCTCGCAGGAAAGTTAGTCATAAGTAACTCTCATCAGAAAAGCTGGTACTCGCTCACATTCAACACCACCCGTTTCGTTTAGTGGAACTCGCTCTCACCCACTCTCATCCACGCAAGTAAAGTTGGCTCTGGCCCTTGCGATGAAGATTCGCCCTCGCGTTACTAAATACACTTATGAAAATCAAGCAGAATTGAAGGCACGAAGAGTGGAGATAAGACTGAGATAATCAGTGACAAACATCATATTTACAAAGGAATGGATTGGTTTTTCATAACCATTATTTAATGCATAATAATTTCCTAGTACGTTTCGAATATAATGAGCCTCGCCATCACCTAGTTTATCAGTAATGAACATACACCATATAATAACTATCTCCGTTAAGTCCTAAAACCAATGCTGTTAAACGAGTTCACTGGGATATAAAAAAAATATGGAGCACGAAATTAGCAGAGATTCAATGATATGTAAACAATTCTCCCTACTTATCTCTACTAGGCGAATTCAGAATTGTACCTTCAATAAAGGCACTGACCACTAGCCTTCATCCCATTCCTTTTCCTGGAAGCGTGCTCGTCCAGGGACATTCTCTATCAAACGTAACGGCCTGTAGTTTTAAGGAGCTGCAAAACCCAGAAATGCAAAGCTTTCACAATAAGTTTTCGAAGTCCTAATAACCTAGTGTCAGGTTACTCCTTCATACATGACCTAAAAGAAACTACCAAAATTAGACTAATAGCACACAACTATATAACTGTTCTTTAAAAGGAAAAACACCGTAGAAATTATTTGTATACTCTGTTATTTAGTACCTTTACTGTTCCTTCACAATACCAACATGTGTGTACAAAGCTTTCTCACATGAAGAAGAAAAAAAATAAAAGAGTTTCCTGTTTGTTTGTATAAGCAATAAGCGGGTTAATAAGTCTTAAAAAGGTAATTATGCATACCACTCAGCTATAACATTGTTTTAGCAGAAACAAAAGTCTTCATGAATAAAGCTGTTACATGTGAGTAAATTAATTTTAAAGTTTGCATTAGCAACTTTGAATAATAGAATAATCATAAACACGTTTCTTATTTGAACACTGAATTGTTTCTTGTTCTTTGCAGAAAATACGTAAAGCGAATTGGCAAAAAAAAAAAAAGTCTTCTTAATATTCTTTAAAGATGCAACATTTTGACCGAGACCTTGTTTATTTCGTTCTATTTTTCCCCATTGTAGGGCTTGTAACATGGCAATGTTCTCGGCCAGAAATTTGTAACTTGGAACTGGAACTAGCTATGTCAACGATATTTTTTATTAAATAGCGGTGCTGAGGTAATAGCTTATTCTTCTAGACTGAAGTTTTGGGTCATCCGGGTCACAGGTACCAGTTACAAATTCTATCCGTAAATTGGAGTGTATTCTTCTCGATGAACTGCAAGTTTCAGATAATTACAGCTGAAACTATCAGATAATTACAGCTGAAACTATCAGATAATTACAGCTGAAACTATCAGGTTTTCATGCGGATTCATTCGGATATTATTCGATTATCTGGATAATTTCATTACTCGAATAAAAATAATGGATATCCGAATAATCGAACTGAAAGTAATCGAGTAAACGAAGAGACTTTTATCCGGATAAGGAAGAAACAAACGAATATTTCAATAAGCAAAATCCTGATTAAAGTGTTATGTGAATTCGTACATAATAATAAAGACAATTACGAATACTTGAGCCAGGTAAGAGTAATTAAAACAGAAAATTTGTCCGGAGGAAACAAATGCAATCAAAAATGGAACCGAACGTTTTTCATTTTTTTTACATTGAAAACAATGGAAAAATCTCCTTCATAAGCACCGCACGAACAGGGTTCTAACTAGAGGCGCTTGAAATCCAGTTAATTTCAAAACCTTCCAGAATTGAAATCCGAACTGAGCAATCGGAATATGATTTTTTTTATTTGTTTCAGAAGTGTCGAAATTCCGGAGTATTGGAGTGTCGAAACTTCTGAGTTACAAAAATGGGTCATGACTTCCGTCAAGTTTGGCCAGTCAAAAAGATTTCAAAATATTTAGCGAGCAGAAAAAGAATACAAATTCCGATATTCCGTTTGTTTACTTACTGAAGTGAGTAACGTGAAAAACTCATTTCTAGCATTTGTCCTGTTTTTAGGGGTGTTTGAAATTCTGAAATACTTGGAAATTAAAAATTCTGGAATAGAAAAATCGAATCATTGTTATTTCGCAATGTCAGAATATCAGATATCGGAATGTTGAAAATCCAGTTTTCCAAAATCTCTGAAAAATCCGAAATTAAGTCTTCAACTTTACGAATATTCCTAGTTCGAAGCCGCTCCATATCCCGATTGTAGATTTGTTGAATTTATTTATATCTAGGCATCTATGGCTCAGGTGGGGTAGAAGAAGCTGGAAGGTAGTCGCCCAGGACCTAGATATTAGGTACCTAGCTAGCATTTGTCTGGCAGGACTGAGCAAAAACTCTGGAAAAACCTGTCAGTTGGGTGACCGCTGGGATTGTTTCCAGTACCTCTTGGCCACTATTGAAAGCAAGTGTCTATGAATTTTAATTTAATTTCTTTTGACAAACTTTCAAAGAATATTGGCATCACTAGAAAAGAAAGAACTTCGATAAACAAGATAGCGTGCATTTTGAGTCGCTCTGTTTCATCCGGTTTGCGCATCGTCGTACAAACTACAAAGTCCTTAACTTCTTCTGTGTTTAGTAATCGTGCAGATAGAAGCCATTGTCAGTCTCTCGCTGAGTTAGCACATGGCATTTAGCATCTAATTAGCGCTTCTTTACGCGTCCACAAAAGCAAACAATCAAATGTTAGATGAAGCGCTTAAGTTCTGAAACCAGCAATTCAATAGGGATTTACCAACAGAGAGAGAGAGGGATCCACTTCACTCCACTTCTCTTCGGTGAGTCATTGCCTTCTGGTATATCCTGTGCTCACTTAGCACCAGCGGAAGCAACAGACACTTGATGCAGTAGAGAAGGGTCCCAGAATATTAACGAGTTGTTTGAAAAAGTTTCTTGTGGGTGACTATTGTGTCCGCAAAAGGAAACCTTACTTATTTGGTAACTGGGAAATAAAATCTTCCTGGCGGATGTGTTTCATATATATATATGAAGATGGGGAATCTTTTCCTTTTTTTAATCTTCATCAGTAGACGTGCACGGAATTCCTTTTCCCCTTAAATTGTATTCTTTCAGGAAGATTTCAAGAATGAGATAACAACGAAACCTTTCAAGTGGTAGAAACGGGGGAATCTTGATAATATATCGCAGCCCGTCTAAAATATAAGCTTTCGGGAAAATTAGCTGAGAGAACAATATATTTACTGCATCTCCTTTTTCTTATGTTTTTTTTAGGCGTTGAAACATTCCATATAGTAATAAAACTTGGCTCAATAAATCCAGAACCCCTTGAAATTTATATCCCACAGTAAAACAATATCTTGAATTAAGAAGAAAAACTAAGGAACGTTCTCAGTTGTAATTTAGTGTCGATTCAGCGAGTTGTCTCAGCGAAAGTGCAATCGTCTCGCAATCTAGAGGTCAAGAATTGAATCTGGGATTCTTTATTCTGTTTGAGGGTTTTCTAAGTCACTCCAGGTACTTTTAATTACGGGCCAAACGTATTTTTTTCTTGCAACTTTACCCCCGAGAAACTGTCAAAGTATTTGATACGTGTTTCTGCAAAATTATGAAGGAAAATTGTAAAATATACCGGTAATACATTTTTAAAATTCATGGTTTGGAGCCCTTTAATCTATCGGGGCAACAGTTGGCGTCTTTTGCATCCGCGCATAAGTATAGAAACACCTTGTCCAACGTCCATGCTTTACAAACACAGGGTGATTCAAAAAGAATCTACGTATTTCAAACGGGTATGAAGTAAAAAAAAACAGAAATAGTACAACTTTCAAATATTTCACACTGAGTCTGCAAGGCTGCGGTGGAAAGCACCTTGGATTCTCGCGATATTTTTTTCGGACCGCATGCAACCTTCCAGGAATCTTGTGTTTACATAAACATCCCGTGCCTATGAACTGTCTATACCATCTGTGAATGTTCCATTCATTGGGGAAACGTCTTTGCACTCCAATCACTGAAGTACACTTCACAAACTCAAGGACACAAGACGCCTTCTTCTGGTGACGCCATTTTCACTCAAAAGTGGAATTTTGACAGTGTTGGCAGGTTCCTGTCTCAATATTTTCCCAAAAATCATAAATTTCCGGCTGCTAAGTTTACTGTCAGAATTACAGTTAATTAAAAGAAAATGTGCGAAAACGGTTTAAAAAAAAATACCCGACCTTTTTGTCTTTTTCCCTTTTAGCGTTCATGTGGCTCAGATTTCCCCTTATTTCGGGAATTTTCCCTCCACCCGACAACACTGGATCGTGAAGACAAAAAGCGATCTAGCGGCGATTGATTGAAACTAGACAACGTTATCTTCCGCCAGGAAGCGCTGTGCTGTTCAGTGATCAGTTGCTTTGACAGCATACTTGTTTGAAATACCTACATTATTTTTGAATCACCCTGTATATTGAGACAAATGACTGACGAGGGGAATGCACGAAGGATGAATCCTACAGAATATAGATTTCAAAACAGACAAATATTCTCCTGGTTGTAGTCCTGTGACATCTTGTCGATTAATACAACACAGCACAGCTTATAAAACTACGCAACCATTACACTATAGTAAGGAATAGCAAATTTACGAAACAATTAAATGTCTTCAAATATATTGTAGAAATTAGTAGACACGCACGAGAAAAATAAAGACACGTTAAAATAATCACTGATATAACCAAATGATTGAATTTTATATACAAAATTTTCAAACTCATTTCTAGTTTATTTAGGAATTAAAGTTTATCTTAAAATTTTGAATTAAAACAAGTTACAGCTGTCATTCTACTAACAATCGCAAAGGCTCTTGATAGCCACACAAGCATTACTTTCTATAAAATAGCCTGGCAACACTGACAACTGCAGTGCTTAGGTTGGGGAAAATCTACAGTACTTGTGTCGAATATTTATGTCAAGTATGGCGCAGCTAGGTTTAACTGAATGGAAGCCATTTGAATAATTGATTATTTTTTTAAAAATGGGTTGGCAACAGTGAACTACTGCACCTATCAACTGTTTCGGCGGCTCTGAGCTAGTCTAGCTAAGACCTATCGAACGACACCTCATGCATGTTTCTACACCTTACAGTTCATGATATGTATTTTTGGTATGGGCTGGCAACACTGCCGCAGTATGTTCTTATTGTGTCAAACAATGTTTATACCAAGTTTGGTGCTGCTATAAATAAAATACAGAATAAACAGAATGCAATTTGAAACAAAGATAATTTTATAGAAAATAGGCTGGCAACAATGAACCGTTTAACCAATCAAGACGGCTCCAGGGGCTCTGAGCTAGTCAATCCAAGACATTTCCAACGACACCTCAAACATCTCTCTACACCTTGTAGTTACCAAGATTTAATTTCTGGACACGGACGGACACCATGAGCGGGAATACAAGGTCCCTTTGCTACAGCTTCGATATCAAGGGATCTAAAAGTGAATTAAAGGTAAATATTTAATGGTGGAATACATGTTTTCTTTATACTGCTAGTCAACACGCAGAATTCAGACAATATACACTCGACAAATTAGACGAGATATTCTTGGTAAAGGTCTTATTTTGGACAGCCAGTCGGCCGGGTGGCCGAGCGGTCTGCGGCGGTAGGCCATCGGCTCGAAGGTCCCGGCATGGGTGTGGATTTTAACAGCTAAAGGCGAATCGTGACGGGCCGAAGTCGAAAGTTACTAGACTGGTCTATATAAAAATAAAGTTTACCGAAGTTTTTTGGATAGCCATAATGATTACTACCACAGCAGGATTACCAGATCATTTTTAAAAACGGAGAATAACTGCGAATTTCTTTGTTGCCAGCGGAGACCGTCAATGAAATCATATCAAAAGCTACCCTGAAATCTTTGTACGAGGATCTACGCCTTATAGGGAGGTAATATACAAAATAGCTGACCATATTAACTACAAGGTGCCGAGATACAGAGCTGGAATAATGGTCGAAGTGTACAAAAAGTGTTTTTTCTTTTATTCAAGCAACAAAATTCACTTCTGCTTCACTTTCGTCCTAGAATGCAACAATGAAGAGTTGTATAGCGTCACCTCCCACACCACAGTACTCATCGCCAGGGACGTATTTACTGGTAGGGGGTCTGGACCCCCGAAATTAAGATTTATTAGTAAAATCCATATACTTTTGCCTATGTTTAAAAAAATGTCTTTTCGTACACTTCGCCTCACGTTTCAGCCCCTATCTGGGTGCCTTGCAATTATTATTATTATTATTACCTTTTCTTGCTCCTATTTTAGTGGAAATCTAATTCCCATAAACAGGTAATCTATCCATATCAATGGAAGAGCTCTTATATCACACCTATATACAAGGGAGGTGATGCTGCAACTCCTAATTATAAACCAATAACCATTCTTAATGGTATAGCTAGAATATTTGAAACTATTATTAGTGAACATTTACAGTTTAATCTTAGGCAATTGTTAAGTTATTCTCAACATGGCTTCTCCCATGGAAAATCTGTAGTCACTAACTTATGTGAAGTAACTAACTTAATACAAGAGCTCATAGCTTGCAATTCGCAATGCGATTTTTGTTTACATAGATTTAGAGAAAGCATTTGACAGTATCGATCATTCCATATTGATTAATAAATTGAGTAATTTGGGCCTCGCACCCTTGTACCTTAAATGGTTTGAGAGCTACTAATCAGATCGATCTTTCAGAATTAAATTGGACAATTAAACCTCAAATGAGGCTTTTATTACTAATGGTATTCCTCAACGTTCACCGTTGGGCCCACTTTTGTTTAATATATTTATCAATGATCTATGTGAGGAAGTTAAAAATTCAAAATTATTGCTATATGCGGATGATCAAAAGATCTACAGAGAAGTTGATAACAGTGTTGATAGGAAGTTCTTACAATTAGATATTAATCGTATAGAACAGTGGCGTGTTAGAAACAAAATGTCAATCTGTTCTCAGAAAACAAAAGTTGTAATTTATACCAACAAAGTCCAATATTATGTCAGTAAATATAAGGTTAACAATAATATAGTTACAAAAGCGGACACGGTTTAGGATCTCGATATCCTCTTCGATTCCAAATTGAACTTTAATCAACATGTTAATAATTTATCCAGCGAATGTAGAAAAATTATAGGTTTTACTTTTAAATAATGGAATCAGTTTAATGATATAAACACATATGCAATTTTATTTAATTTTTTTGTCAGAACCAAACTAGAATAAGTCTCAAATGTTTGGAATGGTCTTACGAAATTTTCAACAGATAAGGTTGAGGTCATACAAAGATGTTTCCTCCGTCTTCTATGTTACAAGTTTAAATTGCCTTATTTTAAGTATAAGTACACTCATTGGTGTATTTATTTTAACCTCAAAACTCTGGCTAACAGAAGAGGTGACACTGATAAGAAGTTCTTGGATAAAATCCTTACAAATAAATCGCAAAGTGAGTATTTTGTAAGAAACTAAAATTTTTCTGTACCTCTTGTACCAAACGAGACATTTTAATTTAGTCTCTCCTTTTAACAATAGACAGAAATTGTTAAAAGGAGTCTAATTCGTCGTTAGAGTAATTGACCATTTTATAATAAGATTGGTGACATATTCTTTTTATAATGGTATATTTTGTCAACTTTGTGATTTTGTTTTATTTGTTCTGTACTTGTGTTGTAATTCATGTATGTATTTATCATTATATTTCTTGACCAGTGCTATATTTGCAAACAATAATACCTGTAGCTGTTCATAGCACTCTAATAAACATTACATTACATATATTACCTCTCTATAGGACGTAGATTCTCCTAGCAAAATTTCAGGGAAGGTTTCGATATGACCTCATTGACATTCTTGTAAGATTAAGAACCAATAAAGAAACGCTGTTGAACAGAAGCATTCATTACTTTCAAATTTCAGTTTTTACAGACCAAATTACGTAAAATTGTACATTTTATTATCCTATGAGAAAATTGGTTCATTCATGAAAATATAATGTGGGAAATTGATTCGCAAAGTAAAGAAATGTTGTGAATTCAGCCGAATTAAATTAATAAAAAAAAAATGCAGGAAAGAACCCTGGTTGCTACAGAAAGGAGGACATTTCAAGATATTTAGAATAGGAGAGAGGACAGAAAAACAAGTTGAAAAAAAAGGAGGCAATGTCATCCGAAAGGAGGACATCTGGTAACCCTGTACAACAGGCGAAACCATCAGTATATTGTAAAATGAGTAATCAAAGGTCAAGGTAAATACACAGAAATGTTCCAATAGAAGAATACCTCTGTACTTTATAGCGCACCAACACGCAAAGATCAGACACGCACTTCCAAAATGTCAGTCAATCCCTAGCATAAATAATCTCTACCTTCAAGCACCGTAACTTATGTCGTATTGTCCGATACGGACAAATAATATACGACAGATATAATTAATATTTTTTTATATATATTTTTTTGAGGTTACATTGGAGCTTTATGTAGCCTCACATACACGCACAAGGAAATATACCGTACTATGTTTGGTCTTGATATTATTGCAATTAATAGACTACTACAACTACTTACTACTACTAATAATAATAGCCCACTTGGGGACAGTTGCTCAGCAACGTTCAAGGATGCATTACACGTGACGTCATCGAAGTTTCCAAGGATGTTACAATGGGATAGGTCAATATTTAAAAAAAAAAAAATACCTGAATCTGAACGTAACATTAGTCCGCCATCTTGATATGCCCACTCCAGCCAGACTTTGAGAGAGTGGTAAAGATTTGAAGTTAATGTTTTCAAATTGTAAAGTCGAGGATTTACTCGTTCTTAAGCTTCTTAATTAATAATATATGCTTAACCAAATTACCTTCAATTTAAGTCTTTAACACTCCTTTAAATTATGGCTGGGCACACGAAGATGGCGCACTGACGATCTTACGTTCAAATTCAGTTTTTTTGTTTTGTTGTTATTTTGGCCTGTCCTCTAATTCTAACATCCATGAAAACTTCGGTGACGTAGACCTTAGGGATTACTTCATTCCTAGTTTGGGTGAACTGACGTGACACCATGTGGCATGAAAAAATGGAAACTCGCTATTTATAATTGTATTATCTATGACTCGTATCTATTCAGGGGTTTAGTTAACTCGGGCTTAAAATGTTTTGTGCAGCTGACTCTTGGTCTACACGTCGGGATTTTAACAGTAAGACTAATGCAACGGGAAGTTGTAATACTGTTCTGACATAATATCATTGTGACGTTAATACGTGCGCTGCAAATAAAACTTCCAAACCATTGCTTGCAAGTTGGCTCGGTGGACGAGTGGATAAGAAGATAGGTCGCTAAGTAGGAGACCCGGGTTCGAATCTCGATGGTGTCAAGCTGTATGCTTATATCTCTTTTCAACGGGTTAGTTACCAAGGGTTAGGTTAGAAAAATGAAGCCAGTTTTTTCATTATACGCGATAGGACATGATTATTAGACGAATGGCCCCTGAAGTGAAAGCCACGTTTCACCATGCCCACTAATCCGGACGTTTGGTCTACTGCCTGGACACACTTGGCAGACCAAACTTAAACAAAAATAAAATCGAGGGTAGCTTTTGAAAATTTCGGTATTGATCTTCATTTTCCCAGCATTTTAAAAAAACTAATGGTGGGACTCTCAATCCCTTTTAAATCTCTACAACTCTCCTAAATTCTGGTTGTGCGCACAAAGATGGTTGATTGACATTGTGACGCTTGGATTCATGTTTATCAATTTTGGCCTATCCTAAAACATATTGGACAACTATTTAACATACTGGATAAAGCTTCGATGACGTCACGCGGGAAACCTGATAGTTCTATAAATGTTACTGCTTTGTATTCCTTTCGGGCTGACATATTCCAAATTAATTGCACTTAGGCCCAGCTGCACAAAACACTTTATCTTGGGTTAACTTAATCCACGACTAAATCTACAAGTCACAGATAGTGTGCTTATATGTAGCAAATTCCCATTCTTCTATTATCTGCCATGCCACCTGGTGTTAGTCCAGTCGAACTAGGAATGAAGTGATTTTAGTAAGTCATGTGGAATATCTACGCTTTTAATCTATTGTGGGTCATTAAAAGTGAAATATCAGATATCGAACTCACCCTCAGTGATATTTTCAGTTTTTAAAATCGAATGCAGAAACAATCAATGCTTTATTCTATTCCTAGTTCGGCTGAACTGACACCAGGTGGCGAAAAATTATTGGAAAGGATGGGTATTATTAACTGGTAATTATTTTATCTATGACACGTAGGTTAATTCGTGGTTCAAGATAAACCGAAATTTTTGTACTGCTTTTAATAAGCAAGTGTAGCTATCAAATCAGTCAACAACACGAATAGAGGAAGGAGGGGGTGGGGGGAGCAATTCAGAAGGGTTTAAACGGTTAGATAAATTAAGTTAAATATAATTCTCGGAAAGTCAAGCTTCTGTTGCTTTCTTGCATGTCCTACACGGAAACTGAATACAATAGCATGTTGATTTTTTTCTCAAAAAAACAACAAAACTGGGACACACGAAGAATTACACACACACTCACACATGCATTCTCTGTTGTTGCACCTGGATGGACGTTCGAAGAACTCAAAGAGTTAAAAAAAAATAACGAAAAAAGAGCAACAAAAAGAATGAAGACCTTCAAAAAATATTGAAAGTGTGAATCTCGAAGAAGTGCGATGACCTAGTTCTCCCGTATTCGTTCACTGAAAGAAGTGAATACCAGTAAACAAATATGCTACATATATTTACCACAGACGTGCTAGGAACTAAGGGACTGACACATAAGGAGATTCCACAGGCTGAAACGTAATGACTGAGACAAAGGTTAAAGAGAATCACATCCGGTGATGTGATTTGTAGCATCCACATTTACACAGGGATAACACGCCGGAATTTTCTATAACAGCGATTCTCAACCTATGGATAGTGACCCTTTGGTAGGTCGCGATATCCTTGTATTGAATGAGGGTCTGAAGGTCATACTAACATTTATTACTGTAATTAGTGCATGCAATTTACGTGTAAATGTGTGAAAAATCACTTCTATTTGTGTTATTTTCAAGAAAATAGAAGAAAAAAAATTATGCCTTGAAGGTTATATGTTCCAAGTTTATAATAAAATCAAGAAATTCTGGTCAAAAATCAAATTGTGGTTACAGTACGTCAAAAAGTAGTAACTTTAGAACCTTTCTCTATGTCATTTCTTTTCGTGATACTGTATTAGCTCTGTCCTTTTGCGTTTATTTATGATCTTCAGATATCTCAGACTCGGGATGGGATACGGTGCGGGAGAGGTTGTTGGAAGGTACTCGGCCAGCACCTAGTTTTTTTTTTGCACCATCCTGCCATTTACCTGGTCTAATCGATGAAAAACCCTTGAAAAATCTCAATCAGGATCCCAGCGGCCGCTGGGATCGATGTCAGGACCTTCCCATTGCTAAACCAAGGCTCTACCAACTGAGTCATCCCTCTGTCCTCAACAGATTGCAAGCTACTTTCTACAAAGTTACAGCGAATTCATTCCTTTATTTTGGAAGTTCAGGTCATGTTGTCAGTAAACTAAGACAACACTTACATCGTATCACCTGTAATTCGGGCATTAAAACTAAATTTTTAAAACAAACTTAGTATGTATTTGATATCTTGAAGATATGAACGATACGAATTTTGAATTAAACCTGCTCATGCATCTCATATTTGTGTGAAAAAGGATTTTCCTCTTTGATTTAAGTGAAAACCAAGTACAGGAATACACTTTATGCACGCTGAGATTTAATACTGAAGTTAACCTCACTAAGCCCAACTTATACAAAAACCTTCCCGTCACAATCACCACTAGAAGTTCTATCGAACGAGGCTCATTGGTATAGCAATCACCTCTGGTGTTTGGGGTCCTCGGTTCGATCCATTTGATGCCATTTCTCCTGTTTCTTCTAACTTTTTCATTTCACCAATTTCTACATCATCATCCATTTCATCTAAGTCAAAAGTTGCCTAAAGCCTTAAATAAAATTCAAATTCAGAGAAAGAGACAAGTTTGATATAATGTTGAAATTAAGCTGTATAAACTGGTGTTTATCATTAAAAAAAAAAAAGACCGATGAATTTGCCAAGTGTTCGTTTAGGTCCTACTTTTATAAACAAGACAATGCCACTAAAAATTCTATCACAGCCTAGCGGCTTCAGAACCTGCAGAATAGAATCAAAGAAAACTATCATATTGCTGAAATACTGACTTGTAAGTTCACAATTATGATGGAAGATGAAAATAACGACTCTATCCCCCCACCTCACCACCCTGCTGCATTGTGTTGGAACCATTTCCATAATTCAGAGCTGAAACCATGTCACTTTCTCGGACCCAGACATAGGTATCCCAGCGACCCGATGACTCGGTTAAAAACTTGACCAGATTGACCCAGTTTGAGAACAATAAATGAACTGGTCATTTTCGGCGTCCTATTTTTCGTGCTCTTGGGGTAACACCTCCGGTCCCGGTCCTCCCTGAAAGAAGCCTTTACCTCTGACTCACGTGAGCAGGCTTCGGATTCCACTTACTATTATATTAAATCTCCTCTCTGAACGTTATTTGGTCTATTAGGAACTAAAAAACACCTCTTAGAAAACGCTTTTCCACCACGTAATTTTGCAAAATCAAGATCCTTTTTCGGATAATCACTGTGGCACTAAGTCCTTGACTTAAGACTACAAAACACGACTATTCAGGCAAGAAGTGTGCGAAAAGATGAAAACCGCATTACCAATGGAAAGGAGAACGAAACTTGAACCAGAAGTTCGTAAGATTCACAAATTTAAATAGGATACACCTTTTGGCAACAATTTTCTGGATTACATCCATTTTTCTTTTTCATTGTTGCAGTCCTTTCACATCTCTACGGATACTGTCTATCATCTTTCTGTATTCAATTCGCTCTCCTTTCTCCTCCTTTTTTATTCTTCTGCTCTTTCGTCTCCTGGTAGTTCAAGGTCTTGCCCTTGTTCCAGAAAAAACATCCGGAAACGCTTGTTTTCCGCTGTTTGATCAGGTAACTAACTACCTCAAAAACTTGAGCTACTGCGCAATCAAATGTTGTCAACTGATGTGATGCGAGATCTTCCTCCCTTATTGTTATACGTATATCGTCTTTTGTATGTTCTGAGTCCCACGTAACTAGTTTTTTAGTTGTCAGAAGAGGAGTATATAATGTTGTACAAATTAATACCTGTTTTCAAAGAATTATACGTTTCGTTTGCTGAACAACTAAAATCTAATACTGTACTGAAATGAGACCAGAAAAAAGGGAAGAGGGAGTCATATAAATTCGGTAGCGAAGTTCCAGCTTAGAAGTATTCAACTCAAGAACGGCGCCAAACTCTGGCAAACCTACATCATAAAATTCTGAAGCAGTCAATTCCTAAATGTAGACTTCCTTGAATGTTAACTCCCCGAAATTTCGTTATTTCGGGAATACAGTTTACGTGATGTCTCGGAAATTCAAATATTCATATTCTAAAGTAAAGTTCTTCTGTTCAGAGCTGAAACTGGGTCACTTCTGTCGACCCGGAAAGCCAGTTCGAAATTTGACCTGGTTATGATCCCTCTTCCAGAATACCCCTTCCGAGAGAGAATACCTCTTACTACACCTCCGGGGTGTTTATGTTCTTTCCTGGTATATAAGACTGTATGTTATACTATTGTTAGGCACTTTTCGGCGTCGTACATTTCGTGCTCTGGGGAGAATAACACCTCCGGTCCCGTGCACCACTGAAAGAATTACTGTTCAGACGCAACGAGGAGATAAGGAAACAAAATTTTGCTTTGGCCTCCGGATTAGACCGGGTCGGTCACCCTCATCAGTCATGAAGATGAATAGCTTTAAACCTGACGCTCTGCAAATAATCGCTCATGACATAGAAAAGTGACATAACTCAATATTTGGCAAATTTTAGTTATCAGCATAGTCAGATGCATAAGATTAATTCACTGTATCCCCTCATCAATTTCCATGCTCCTAGTTTGAATTATCGCCGCTAGAGATCAGTTTTGTCGTGAGTACACTACGTTAAACTACAGTAATGTTAATTGATTTCGTTTTTCTGCTCTCGTATAAAAATCAATTTTAAGAGTTGTGTCACTTTTCTACGTAATGAGCGAATTATGTTCAGCTATATCTGCCTGAAATTTTGCATCTAACTGAGACACATTCATTCATTCGTGTTTTATCAAATTATAACTTTAAGACTTATTGGAACAGGTTCCGAATAGCACAGAAAGAAACAGCGAAGATAAACCATTGATATATATATAACTCTATGGCTTATGGAACTCGCAAGTTCATCGCCGCAGTAACAAACGTTCGCCATTGGATTCTATCCTGGGCAGTATCAAGCCAGTTTTCATCACGAACACCTACTTCTCCAAGATCTCTTCTAATATTGTCCTCCCAACGACGTCTCGGTCTTCCCAATGGCCTCTTTCCATCGGGCCTTCCAACCAGGATAGAATATAATCTTCGTTTTTCCCCCATCCGAGCTACATGCCCTGCCCACCTTAGTCGTCTCGATTTCATTATTTTTACAACATCTGGTGAATCGTACAGTCCGTGGAGTTCTTCATTATGCAGTCTCCTCCACTCTCCAGTCATCTCGTCCCGTTTCGGCCCATATATCTTTCTCAAAACCTTATTTTCAAATACACGTAATTTATGTTCATCTGCTAGGGTCGTACTCCAACTTTCGCAACCGTAAAGTATTACCGGCAGAATAACCGTTCTGTATATTTTCAATTTCCTTGATATTAATCGCGATGTTAGAAGTTTTTGGACTGAATAGAAACATGCGTTCCCCGATACTAAGCGACTTTTTATTTCTTCCGTGACCTCATTTTTGCTTGTTACGTATGCTCCCAAGTATTTAAATTTGTTTACTTTCTCTATGACCTCATCCCTAATTCTTATGTTTTTAATTCCTTCATTCCCTGTGCTTCGGCTTGTTATCATGTATTTTGTTTTATCTATGTTTACCTGTAGACCTATCTCATCGCACGCTTCTACTAAGACATCGGTGTTGCTTTGTAGTGCATCTATATCGTCCCCTATTAAATCTACATCATCCGCGTATACAAACAGTTGATTCAAACCATTCAATGATAGTCCCTTTTTGTCCCCTTTAATTTTTAAAATCGCATATTCTAATGCGAAGTTAAACAGTAGTGGTGACAAGGCATCGCCTTGTTTCAATCCGTTGCGAATCTTGAAACTATCTGACATATTATTACCTATCCGTACCTTGCTTATGGAGTCGCTGAGACACATCTTCACTAGTTGCACCAATTTTTTCGGAATTCCAAATCGTATCAGGATACTGTATAACTTGTCCCTTTTGATAGAATCATATGCTTTCTTAAAATCAATGAATAGCTGATGAACCGTCCCACTGTATTCCCTATATATATATATATTTACTTTCGGTGAACAGCACAGTTATGCGGTTTAGCGTAGAGATGTTTCAAGCTGGAATCTCGGGCTCCGTTCTATGGAGAACATTGTCAGGATGAAAAATTTCTTTTTATATAATGCTGCTACCAATAATGCTTCTAATGGAGATTTCAAGCTAAAATAATTTTGTATCACTGTACCTCCGTTTTGTGCACGGCTCTTTACCTTAAAAAAAAAGTATCCAATTTCTTATTATTAAAATTCTCTATCACATATCGCACTTCCAATGCAAGAGGGCTACAGCTCAAAACTCACTCTGTTTGTCGAACAATTGAAAAAGTTACTGGATTGTACTGGACTAGTACAATAGTACATGTTGAAAAACTGCTGGGTGTCATAAGGAATTATTTGCCATCTAGTGAGGAAATGTTAGCATAAGGAAAGAGGAAGCTAAAAATGGGCTACGTCATAATCCATTACTTTTTTTTTTTAGATGCCGGCCTTTTGTATTGGGAGTACCATAAGTAATACTTATAACGAAGAGTACACTGTTAAAAAATTTCTGACACATTCCTGGAGAAAGTTAGGCAACTATAGCTTCCTGAAAATTTCCTGTAACTTGGCTAATAATACACCACTGAAGAAATCAGTACATCAAAACAGTACAGACGGTCAAAAATAAGTTGTCCGAACCCCGAAAAGCTAAACAAAGTTACTTCCACGTCTTACGACATGTTTAATTAACTTCTATTTGTCAAGAAGAGATCACAATTCCCGTTCACTGAGAATATTTTCCATTAACTTTAAAATACGTGATTAAAATAGCGGCAGGGAACACTTCATCAGAATTAAATCGATCATTACTGAAAGGACACATGTTACATTAATTTCTTATACATGTGTGCCCTTTCTGCACTGACCGATTCAGTTGCATGTTCTATTACGATAAGAAAGCGCTTTCTCTTTCTGCGCATGTGCGAAAATCACGCTGGAAGGGGGAAATGAGAACCTCTAATCATGCAAAATAAAATCCCTTGGTGATTTTGACGACACCTTTAAAACACATCAGGAACATTGCAAATATTTACATAAGTAGAGTACACCTAGCCTGCTACTCCATGATTTAATTACGTATTAATTAAACACGTGTTTGTTGCATGAGACTCCGACTGTTACCCGACAAATGTACTCCGTGGATTGCCAGGTGGCTATTTGAGACACTCCTCCTTGAATGAATCTACGAAACAAGTTAGAACAAGAGTTTCTTGGATGAAAAAATATAGACGACCCACAAATGTACTCCATGATTTAATTACGTATTAATTAAACACGAACTTGTAGGATGAGATTCTGGCTGTAACCACGCAAACGCACTCCGTGGATTGACAGCTCACTAATTGTTTTTGCTACTCACAACTCTTGCGTCTTACCCCTTTCCCCGGCTAGGCACAGAAAAATGTATAATGGAATGCCACAAGCCATGTTTGCCCTTTCCTTGAAAGAAGAAAAAGAAGAACATCAAATTAATAAGTTTTGAAAAAAATAATAGTGGGGTTGGCTTCAACGAGATACCTACAAGACGCAAAGAAATTAATTTAGTTTAAGAAGAAGAAGGAAAGGAAAGAGTTTTTTTTTTCAT
>JAGDQP010003425.1:12547-45128 GCA_022664845.1 Lepisma saccharinum
GCGCCTCACGGTTTATTGCTGAAAATATTTTGTATTTCTTTTCACGAATTTTGCACATACTAACACAAACTTGGTTCTTCAATACGCCCGACATGCGTTGGTGTTCAAATATGTGAATTAAAATATTTTAAAAATTAGAACTTAATGTGTGACCTAAAGTCATCGAAGAAACACGGCCCACTTGACGGGCGGGGATAGGTGAATCAAGCGCGAACTCGAGCCGAAAAGAGCTGCGTTACGTTGCCAAACGTATTCCCTGTATATCTTTTCGTTCGCAAGTTGCCAGCAATAATTACATTTCTATCAAAACTGAGATTCCATCAAAAACTATCCTCCCATTCCGCTTCAAATAAAATTGTTTGTAGCTTGAACCAAAACTAGATTTATATTTTAAACTAGTCCAGTTAACGTTCCATACTTGCTGTGAACGTTCATTTAGCCTTTTGTGTTTTCAAACACTAGGACTGAGCTTTAGGACGACCGAGGAGTATCTGTAATATATCTTATTCTCTAGTTTTCAAACACGTTCATTTAAATTGTAATAGGCAAATTTACAGAATTAAATTAATATCGTTAATTTTAGAGAATTGATATACTTTAGTTGAAGTAAAAAAAAAAATATATGTAAAATTGAATTACAATACGTGAGTTACTACTCTTCACATTTAGACAAAAGACATAAATTGCTATGCAAATTGGTAGGTTGAAATTAATATACATAAATTTGATAATGTAATTGTTGTTCTAAATTGGTGCACTAAATTATTATAGATACAGTGAATAATGCATCTATAATAAAAATTCAAGTTAAATTCACGAATTTAATTACAGAAAATTACAGGAAAAAAAAGAGACAGAATTACATCCAAGCTATACTGCCTTTATTTAAAAAAAAAAAAAAAAAAAAGCTTGCTACAGCATTCTGTTCGCGTCCGAATACTAAGAAACAGGTCCACGTAAAAAAGGAAAGAAAAAAAGAAGAAGAAGAAATATAATTCAATAGTCCTGTCGAGATTTTAACTCGGAACCCAGATGATGTTTGAACCGGAGAGCAACGTCTCCAGCATGCAGCTAACGATGTGAAAAGACCATAAATTCAAATTCAAATTCAATTCAGTTCAATTCAATTCAACTCCAGACGCCGATTAATGTTGTCCATGAAAAAGAGATTGAGGCTTGCTTTCTCGTCCCTCGAAAAGATGTATGTTGAAAAAAAGGAAGAGTTTTGTCTCGCCTCGTTTCCATAAGACATTTCTCTGTCTCGTCTAGTGGGCCAAGCTAAGTCACCAATAACCCTCACGTCCATCTATACCGTATAAATATTTGAATCCTGATACGTCACACAGGAGAAATCTTTACCTTTTGTTTCACTCTTTCTCTTCGAGAGAGAGAGAGAGAGAGAGAGCAAAACACGTTGGGGGCTTAGGACTGATTACAGCATTCTGAAGAAAAATCTTTTAAGCAGAACGAAAAACATTGCTTTATCTTTCTTCCCCTCATGTACGTCAGTTCCTCTAGCTATAGAAAGAGATAACTAGACCATCCACCAAAGAAACATTCATACGAAATCGTTTGTCCACGTAATACACTTGGCATCAATAACAAATTATCCACATTCTTTAACATGTACGTTATTAACATAGTATTCGAAGGAGGAAGAGTTGAAAAAAACAAAACAAATGACTAACTAGAAGCATTTTCAAAGGGACAAACAAAATGGTATAACTGTTTAAGTATAGCAAAGGAGTTCGTCCTGTTGCCTGTACGCATGCCAGGGCGCGCATCCTATCAATAGGTCTACCAGTGTCATGGAAATGGTTTGTCTAATAATAATGCACGCCTTGACAAAAAAAGAAGGAAAAACGCAAGACACCACACATACATACATGCAGAGAGAGAGATGAGAGAGACAGAAAAATGTTCTGTGGTTTCATTCTTTTGCCAGCAAAAGAAAAAGGTCATCCTGTGGGTGAAAATTCTTGCCAACTCGTTAATGTCTTTACACATCCATCCAGACATTTTCTCCACCCACCATTTTTGTTTGTCTCTTTTATCTCCTATATTTTTTTTTTCCTTTGCAGTCTTCCATATTTTTCATTTTTTAAACTTAATTATTTTCCACAAGAACAGATGGGACTTTTTTTCTAACTCTTAATGGCAAAGATAGAACCCACCCACTGACCCCACAAAGAAACTCCACCAACAAGCTATATAGAGACTAACAACTTTTAATACGTCGAAAGGCAATTGAATGAACGCTGCGTCACGTCACAAACTTGAAACTGATTTGGCATGACATCATAATATTGACTACAAGCAAAAGCTTGAATCAGTCTACATATTGGCGGCGCCACTATCGAAGGAACTGTCTACTCTGCGTGTCAACTCTGTTATTGATAAAAAACAATTTCGTTTTCAATTCCCACGAAAATTAATAGAATTTGTAAATCTAATAAGAGATTTTATTTACTTTTTTTTTAATTTCTAGCACAGAACAGAAAGCACGATCATATGTGACATCAATCTGCATTACTCTACACAAAAGCCACAGATCACATACGGTGCCCGACGGGGACTGAGTCAATGTTAAAAGCCTTTTGGCGCTAAATACAAAGTGAACATAATTGGCTTCACGAAATCAAATTCACCAATCGTTGAGTCTCTTTCTAGCAGCTCCTCCTCTACTTTCTAGTAGTTCAGGCTCTTCAGTACTAGATGGCACCATAATCGACTAACAGTACTACAGCAGCATCCGTTTCGAATTCCCAATAAAGCTCCAAAAAGTTGTTGTTATTTAGAACTCTGTACACCAGGGTTTCAGGGACATCAAGTAGAATGAGGAGAGTAAAAGCTGGGGTCTGAAGAAGCCTAGATCCGTCATGTAGGACTCTGACATCAGCACCCGATCGAAAAGTCTCTATACTATGTCATGCTTTATTTCCCAAGTGGTTCGGTAGTCTCGCGCAAACTACAGCAATGATCTCTTGAAATTTCTACAAAGATTTCCGTAAAAAAATCGGTAAAGAATGAAAAATTTGCTGTTCCATACACAAGAATACCATAAAAGTTATTTTACATAATTGTTAAAGACTGCTTTGTGTAAATGTTATTTTCTATAGCTTACTCTACCAATTTTCCTCTATCTGCTCAAGAAAAGTCTATAACACTATTGACCAATCTTCCCTTCTTCAAGTTCTTTGCAAAAGCAAAATTGCTGTATTATAGTTCACATCGCACTTTCCTCTCATGTATGTCTCTGTTCTGAAATACCCCCCGCACACCCCTACCAGACTAACCAACCTTCAAATCTCGCAGACCATGAAATTACGACCAGAACATAAAAGTCTGTAGTTTTGCAATATGCACGCATTTTGAGTTGAAAACTGCACACATAAAAATCTTTCTTTCTGTGTGTGTCTGTCTCTTTCTCTCTTTTTTTCCCTTTTTTCTTTCTTTCAGTTTGGATATATCCTTGCTGCAAATGTAGAAAGACTTTTCAAAGTGGTGCTTTTCTTCTTTTCTTAAAAGTTAGTTAGGCCTATATATTTTTTTCTTGTTATTTTGTTCTTTTTTTTTAAATCTTTCTCTTTTTCTCTGTTTTACTTAAGTGTTGAAGTTTTACTATCTTTTAAAGGTTTCTAAACTGCATCATAGGAATGTAACAACTTCTGCAGTCTGCTTTTCTTTGTATATTGCGTGTATGTGTATTTGCGAAGATTTCCAGCACTGTACCTCATAAGGATTTAGTATATTATTTTCTGCTTAGTATTTGAATGGCTATCATACAATGTTTATATCAATTTAAAAAAAACATATCTGTATTTTGATTAAATTTCTTCATTTTTTATACATGTACAGGTTATTACAGTATTACCGCGTCATTCGACTGTTGCTTACCTTTAGGATAACACTGAGGCGTATGCGCGAACAAACGTCCATGTGACATTTTTGTGTAAGTCGAGTTATTTAAGAAACAAAGGTCTATGATGTGTCCTTGATATGTATTTGCATTTGTTTTCAGCATATTGTAACAAATAGCCTCGGTATTCAAAAATTTCTGGAGGGGAAATGCACTACAAAAACCGTGGGTTAAAAGTCTATCTTACATGCTCTTTTGGTGAGTGAGCGCACACTTAAACAGTGTGTTGGATATATGGAACAAAAGTCTATGTTACATCAAACAGCACCAACGCTCTGTGGACAAGTTTCAACTTCCTTGCCGTCTTTATCAATACATGCAAAGGGTAACGTAGACGTTTGTTCGCGCATACGCTTCATTTCACGAGAGGAAAGTATATTTTTTTTGCGCATCTCTATGGGAATATTTTAATTTTCCGTGTCAAGTACCTGTGGCCTAGCTCCTTCTTTGATCGTACTCATAAATTCTGACAAATACTGTAGATGTATTTGTTTGGTTAATCTGAAATACAGGCACTAAATTTATGTATTTATTTACATTTTGTACCTGATGCTTCTATCCAGTTTATGCAGAAGATTTCAAAAGAAAAGTAAAAAAGTTAGATTTAAGAAGCTTTTGTTTTAATTTGCGCAACAAGACATACACGTGCTCCTTTGGACAATCATATGGGCCTATGATATACATTGTATATTAACTACCGGGAAAACAACATGTTCTGATGAACACGAAAGGAACATAAAAGTATTTGAGGTACCTTGAGTTAACTAGAGTTTCTGAGAACACAGTGGAAAGAAAAGTGCACCAGAAGAGTTCAAAAAGTAATCCTGATGAATTAAGTGCACATCAAATGTTGAAGATTCACTTTGAGAAATGGGTTGATTAACTCCCAATACTTATTGTACTTAAAAAAGTTATAACATAGACCTCATAGACTTATCACGCTTCCCCATTTCTGGCTGCGCTAAAACTAATAGGTTTCAGAGCACGCGATTTTCAATCCATCCGCTAGGTAGCTCTGCCATAGACCTCATAGTAGAATATTACGGGAATTATAAGTTCTCAAATCACCCACCCACCCCCATTAAGGATTTAATATGTAATCCATTGATTCATTACTATGCGAAGACCGTTACAAATTACCTCTCGAAAAGACAGAAGAAAAAGAAAAAAATATTGAAAAACGAAGACCTTGCCTACTCTATACTGTAATAGTCCCATACAATAGAATGTTCAATCTTTCAGATACCAGGATTTGCAGACTATTGTGTTCGTCTACTCTACACGCGAGTATCTAACCGTAGATGTGTATATATCTGTGCTCTCTTTGTCCTACAGAAAGTTAATTTACCTTTTCAAATGAACTAATCCTGTTTTCTTTTGTCCTATACTTTGTAGATATTTTGTATTCCTCATACCAAACATTATCAACGCTCGAATGATTTTCATTACAATTATGCACCCTTTTTGTATACATGACGAAAGACATATTTTCTGGTATATCGTGTGCCAGAAGACATAAAATCTTTAGGTAAATGGCAACTTGGAAAAAAAAAATGAACAGTTCCTTTATTTTTGGAACATTTTTCGCTACTCTTTTGTTACTCGTTATAAGGTCATGGACCATTTGCTATATGACAGTGATACCTTTATAGCTTTTCCACAGGAAGTAATAGCCCATTTCAGCATTGTTGGTTTTTTACCTATCAACGTGAGTTCATACTTTTTTTTTTCTTCTTTAAAAAAAATTGAATTACGTGATTCGAAATTCTCTCCTTTTTTTCGCATCTCCTCGCAGGAATAAAAATGAGAATATGCCATTTTACGAAAGAGCAATGATAACTGTGAGAAAGACTGGTGAGTCATGTGTTAGAAGGTTCGTGTACTGAATTATGTTGAGCAAGTTATATATTTTTTGTCGATGTCAATTTTGTTAAGGTGCTTTGCCCAAAACTTGGAATTGTACTTTGCAAAAAATGAAAGTCAAATGTAAGCTCGTTATATTAAACTTTGAGACTAAAATTCAGACACGACAAGGAAATATGTTCTAATATTTTAACTTAATCCCCTAACACTAAACGAAAACTTCCTGGTTCGTTAGGCCCATGTAAAAGTTTTGATCCGCTATGATTCATTGTTTGTTGTACTTACAATTAGAAGCTAATTTTTGCTGCGATTTTCCCCGTTTTTATATTATTGTTGCTGAGCCTTTTATAGGGACATAATTCTACTCTTAAAGTTTTGAACTTGGTAGTCTGTTCAGTTCATCTAATCAAAAGTCTAGTGATTAACAAATTTTAGCTAACTTTTCCAAAGCCTTACTGGAAATTAACTAGGGTTTGAAAAAGAAAAGTGTTTTTGGGGGGGTTATCGTGTTTTTTTCGGGTTTATTTGGGTTCTTTCTGGTTTTAGAAATAAAGTGTGAACGCATATAAACGTAAAAAAGTGCACAGAGCTCAGTCGGCAACGATGTGTCACTACTGTGAAATCGCGAGGCTTGAGTGGGTCTGTTGTGTGTGTGTGTGGAGGGGGGGGGGAGGTGACTGCACTTCATGTTATGTACACTGGATTCAAGCTGCGGTGTTGTTCTGAACCCAATTTTTGATAAGATAATTGTACGTTCCGCCATTCACAGGTAGAATGATTCACTGATGAAAATGAGGGAGAACCCCATTCAAGATAAGTCTCACAGATCCGCCTGAGCAGGGTCTGATTTCCTTTAAAATTTCTTGTAAGACCTTTAGGCAACTTTGGCTCAGGATGAATGGATGGATGGTGATGGGAGAACTGGTGGAATGAAGAAAGTGGGAAGAAACGAGAGAACCCAGAGAAAACCCATGCACCAGTGTTCGTCCACCAAAAAGCCGAGCCAGGATCGAACCAAGGACCCCACGCACCAGAGGTGAGCGCTCTTATCAAGGCCACCGCGGCCGGAGAAGGGTCTGAATTGCTGCTCAGCCTTCCCAGTGTCACTTAGCCATGCGGCACGCCAACCACCAGGACACAACAAACGGTGTAACCACAGTATAGGTTTTCCTTACCAAAAAAAAAAAAAAATGTTGTCATTTTCTGATTAGCTCTGTGCTTCTATTAATAGAAAGTCTATATCAATATGGTACATTATTATTGATAATATTTATAGAGTCTAGTAATTTTGCACGGAATTTGATACGAGAAATACGTAGTTTATAATTTTATGATATACTTTATTAATAACTTCATTTGTAAGTAATTTATTAATAAAGATTGGAAGAAAAGAGCATCAAAGTTCAACATCTATAATCTATTTAGTTGGAAGAGCTAATTCGTTCTAGTCGGTTATGAAATCAACAGATGAAAAAAAAATCATTATTTAATAGTTTGTATTTGAGTGCTGACTGAACTGGGAATACTTCCTTGCAATTTCATTATCACGAAGGTAAAGTTTGTAGATTTTAGATATCAATATTATTCTAGAGTTACAATGACAGTCGTAATTGCATTCTAACAATCTAAAATGCAATGGTTTTCATTATTTTGTGATGTGTTCTCATTTCAGGAATCATTTAAAAATAAAATTAAAAAACAAAAACAAAAAAAACACACTGGTTTTTAAAGTAGGTTTTTTTCAAGCGGACCCAACCCTGAAACTAACCATACAATTAGAGAAGTTATGAGATTGGAATTCAAGTCACCGTGGGCTAGTTACACTGTTAAAAATTTTCCGAAACATCCGTGGAAACTGCTATTCAAATATAGTTGCCCAGAAATTTCCAATAGTAAGGCCACAATTATTTTTTTTTTGGGGGGGGGGGATACTGAGAGTAAGAGAAACATAGGAGAAGCTTCAGCGAGATTTGATTTGAGCGTTGTTCAATTAGAAGTCTTACCGACTGAACTAAATTGCCAGGTACGCCAAAAAAAGTATTAAGTGTCATAAATTCGTTGCTTGAACTCCGAAGATATAAACTAAGTTGATCCCACGACTTACGTCACATTTTAATCACTAGGAATCGGAATTCCCATTCACTGATAATATTTCCCATTTCTTTTAAAATAAGGCGGCAGCAAACACTTGATCCCAATTACATTCACGACTACGAAAAGAAACTGTTTTCTCATTCTGCGCATGTGTAGAACTGACTATTCAAACTATCCACCTCAGCATTGGAAAAGTATCTGCGATTTTCCTTCATTTCACGGAAACAATATGAAATACTAAAACTTCTTCGGAACTGGAGCGACAATTCCCTAGCAATGCTCACTTTTTTTTTTTACTAAAATTATTCGGCAGGCGCGACATGGGTTCAAATTCTGTTTACCCGTTATGTCGTGGTGTGGTACCTTGAATTGAGCCCAGCACCACTTTTCTTCCGTTTCCTGTTCTCACAAACGGAATTAAAAATGGATCAACGACTATTAAGCTGTCCAGCTAACGACGAAACTTTTTTTTTTCTTCCTACAAAGAAATGGAATTGTCCATTGCATGTTCCCATAACGGTAGATTAATTAAGTATGAGACGGTAAACATACTAACGTTTTCGCTTGATAATCCAATGCGCCACACAAGAAAATGCATAGCCATGCAAGAGGATGCAATGTAGCGTTCATTTCTTTTCTTCCTCGGTCGGATACGTTGAAATCTTGAGCAATAGGCCAGAATTTTGTGCTTTTGCGGATAGTTAAAACCCTTCTTTTTTTTTTTTTACCTTCTACGTCCTTTGTGTTCTTAAATAACGAAGGAACTATCAATCGTTGCGGAAATTAGCAATAAGAGTGAAATCAGACAATTGCGCAGAAAAGACCGATAAAGTTGACGCGCTCTCCATATAATCAAAGAATTTACAATCTTTGTTATAGGCAAAACGAACTCTAATTACAGATAACTTCGCAAACTACAAGAAACACTGAAGCCACACGTTTTTTTTCTCTCTCTCTTTGCAACGCACTTATCACACACACATACATACACACACATGTACAAAATCACACTGTCAACAATATCCTTTGTTTCTCCATCAGTTTTCTTCACGAATGGAAAAGGAGACATATATATAGAGAGAGAGGGAGAGAGAGAGAGAGGGAGAGAGAGAGAGAGAGAGAGAGAGAGAATTCCATCTTTTATTTTTCAAACGTGCTTTATCCAAATGGGTCTATTAATGCCTTTGTTAGTGGTCTTGGGTGTAAACAAAATGTCCCAAGCTATTGCAATAGCCACAATAATGTATATTAACGACCTTGGAGAAGAAACATTTTCCCACCAATATTCTCGTTTGTTGTGGGATTTCTCTTTTGAACTCTCTTTTCTTTTTTGATAGGATTTTTTTGCATTCTTCTTCTGCACCTCTTCACAAAAACTTCTTCTTTTTTTTTCTTCTTGTATTTAAAGAGCAGCTAAAGAAGGCTGAAGACGGTATATTAGTTCTGCTTTATAGCTAATTAAAAGATATCAAACATAGTTTACCGATTGTTTTCTCAAATTTCTGGTAGGTACAGATAAGCATTACACTATGGTACTGAAGAATTTAAAAGAAAGTGTCACAAAAAAGCGGTGAAGGAAAGCCGAAATTGATGATACCCACGCGAAAGCAAAAAAACAGAGTATGAATTGATACCGTTGGTATTGTTTCTCTCTACTTCTTCACTTTTCTTTTTATCCAAATATCCACTTTCTTGAGTCTCATATTTTGAATTAAATTGTGGATTGCCGAATCGAAAGAAACATGGATGTGTTAATAATATAAGCCAGCATTTCATACAAAAGACTGTTTGTTCCTGTCAGTCATCTGCTCTTTATTTGTATGATAATAATTGCTCGTTAATCAGCAACGCATCAAACAACCAACCAAGTCAACTAAAAACTATCTTCTCGTCGCTTACCTGACTTCCCTAGCGTGGTCATTGTATGTTTTTCGTATAGGGAAGCCGGCATTTGAGTCACGTGACAAAAAGGACAGAAGCCGACCGGCCGACAGTTTGTTCACGCTGCACTGGTTAAGGGAAAAAGAAGGTGGGAGGCTCGCTTACAAGAGGAGGGGAAGAGGGGGGGGACCATACGCAAGAGGTCGTTCGGTGAATTGTGACGACAGGCGCCACGTGTCTAAGACGCCCCGCCCAAACTCGCCTGGATGGACCACTCACTGCGCCCCTTGCCCCCCACCTGTCAGTCGACTGACCACGCCCCACGTGGTGTTTAATCCTCCCATACTGACCACCCAACTGCTGGGCACGGGTAAAAACTTCTGGCGCACGTTCTTCACTGTGGGTATAAATATAATTTTTCAAGCCTCCTGCGAACAACAAAGCACGCCGACGGAGTCTGGCCAGCCAGTAGATGTGCTGTACACTGGCGCAGCACACAAGTTATTATGGATTCATATCTTTCATTGTTTAAAAAAAATAAAATTAAAAGGGTTCCTCAAAAGACGTTTAGATATATTTTTTAAGAAAACAAGCTCATACAGAGGATCGAATTTTACGTGAATTCTTGACATTTGCACACATACATGACTGTTTATTGCCTACGTCGTGGTAATTGCTTACACATGTCTGTTTCAGACAGCTATAAAAGTCTCAAAATTTCTAAAGAGAACGTCAAGTCAGTTTATTTTCCCTTTGCAATCACATTGTTATATGCAAACGGAGTTAGTTACTACTCCACCGGGAAAAGATGGACGTGAGGATTTTGATTGACTGCTTAAAGTCTGTTTATGGCAGGTGTTGCTCTTATGATACACCTATTGTGACTCTTCGAACGGGAACGTTCCAGATTCGAATCCAGGACCAGTCTAGTTAAATAACTTTTCCTTTATTTTTTCCGCGGTTCCACAATTTTAACGCTCGTTTTAACAAGTCAGTAGAGTTCTATGGATGTATTTTAAGGACTCAAGAAACATATCTCGTGGACCCAAAATGCATTATACATACCCACATGTTCTTTGATTTTTTGGGGGGTAAATTATGAATTAATGTTTATTTACGTCCTAAACGAGCTGGTAAGCTTCTAAAGGTGGCGCTTACAATTTTTGATACAATGGGCTCCGAAACAATCCTTGCAATGAAGCAAAGAGAGAATGCGTACAGGAAGCGAGTGCGCTAACCTCTTGGCCATCCCAAGGTTTAACCTCCTACGAAGTTTGAACCCACGACTACTGTAAATTGTGGAAAGACAAAGGATTATACTATACATTTTTTAAGTGTGCACACAATGTGGTTGGACAGCCTTTTGTGACAGTTGGCTTAAAAAAAGAAGAAGAAAAAGAGTAAATAAAACCTTTATACCGCATTACTTCATACCATAAAGTTCCCTAACCATTATCCAGTCCACTTTCCAAATTTGTAATCTCATATCTTGTATCGTTTTTCCAAAATTCAGGGATGAGCTTTGCAGTCTTCTAATATCAGACACACAAAACTCATTCCGAGGCTTCACAGAATTGTCAGGTCCGACTGGGCTTGAAGATCTGTTTTTACCCTTTTTTTATATCATTGTAATGTGATGATCGCATTATTATGACATTTTCTAGTACATGTCAGCCATTAATCTGTCACAGGGTAATCTACCTATCATCTCCGATGATTACTGCAGCTGTAGATCCTAATATATCTATCTACAGCGTTCAAACATTGCCCTTTCTAAAATTCAACACACCAGTCCTTGTAGCACTCGAATATAAAGATGTTTCAACAGCTATACATATGTCGCCAGTACAGCAAAGCGTACTACACCCTTTCGTAGACAGTGAATATAGTTTACCATTTAACTATTCTTTGGAGTTGATGCGGGGAACGAAGGGCTAAATGTAATGAAACAATTGAGCTAATATTTATCGCTGAGAATGCAATTTTCGATTTATTTTCAGAAGAAAGCCCCTATTTAAAAAATGTTTATAATTTCACTGACGATTTCAATTGTCGAACATTTACTTGACAACCTCACGTTTACTTGTTGAACAATGGTTCTCAACTTCTTTTTTGTTTGTTTGTTTGTTTCATTGTACTGTACACCTAACTACGCCAACCGTAGTGTGACACTGTTGTATCTTAATTTTCTTATCCTCATCAAATTTCATGGCACCAAAATTTATATTACGACCAATAAATAAGTAAAAAGAAAAAAGGCTGTAGCTGTTTAATAGAGATCTGTCTGAAGATTAGTGACCATTATTAGAAACAAAATCAGTTACGACAAGCGTAGTTCGAACCCTGTTCGAGGAGAGTTTTTTCTTTCTTTTTTAGTTCTATAAAGCAAATACTAGAATTAAAGGGTCGCCCTTCCTCTCCACATTTTATTTCACAAAAAGTGTGCTCGCCAAAGGACTACACGCACCTCAACTGTGAAACAGATTTAGTTAGCCCTCATGAGATAATTCAATGAAGGTATGAAAATTAAATGAAAGCTTATTGGACATATTATTGAACATATAGAACCTATAGTATATTATGTGGACGCTATAAAAACAACATTGTGTACATGCTATCATAAAAAAAAGAGGACGGTGACATGACAGCATTAGATGGCAGAGAACTTTTATGAAATTTACATATAAAATAAAATGAGAAAAGTAAAGATGGTATAACAAATGGCAGATGGAAGTACAAATAATTATTCACAAAAGAATGGACTCTCATATGCTCAATTTTGACTTCAATTATTTCATATAGACTATGTAATAACAAAATGTCTCAAGTTATGGGATAGAGTTTACATTTGTAGCAGAAAAATCAAATGTGTTTCTTAACTCTCCTTTTCATGGTCCCACCAGGTTCCACCTTCTTTCCTTTTTAGATTTTTGAAAATTATGGGAAGACGATAGACAATATTACAATTTTGGAAAATAGGCGCTCTGATGCTTATGGTGGTGAACTTCATCTCACCGAGTTCCATAAGCACCATGGCACCTACTTTGCAAAATTGTAAAACTGCCTTTAGTCTTCCCATAATTTAAAAAAAAAATAATAAGAAAGGTGGTGGGGGCCATGAGAAGCAGCGTTAATAGTTGGAACCGTGAAATACTAGAGAAAAAATATATTTAAAAAAGAAGAAGAGAAGGTTCAGGTGCTAGCAAAAGTGTCAAGAATGAAACTTAGGATTTTTTTTCTTTTAAGGAAATATCTGAAAAAGATAGAAACATGCTGGTGACAGGAAAAAGCGATTGGTAACACCATAGATACTGAGAAGCAGTGATGCCAATTTGGCCTCTTTTTGGCTAAATCTAGCATATTTGGAGAGGCATTTAGCCATACAAATCTACGAAATGCTTATAACCTTAAATATAGCTTATTTTATGAAACTCTTTTGCCATTTGTGGTCTTTGTATTAACCGTTAAATTAATTCTAAAAATACTTTTTTTCTTTGAAAATAAAGTGTAAACTTAAAAAAATAAGCCTATCTGTCATTATCTCCCATCGCATTAATTGATATCTCAAGACAGAGGATGTTTTATTACCCAACAAACCCTTGTTTTTTTCTTCTTCTCTTTCCTCACCCCACAGATTTACAGTTACTCAACAATACTAACTCAGACAAAATTTTAATGCCGCTCCCGTAAAGACACCGTTTGCTACTTTTTAAATTATTTTAATTTCGCATTTCATTGCAAAAATGAGAGTTTTCTAATACAAATTTTGAAGCCACGGACATTTATTAGTTTATTAAAGGAAACAAATAGATTTAATTATAAATGTTAGTTCATGAATTCAAAAAAATTCACACTATCCCATTGTGCTGTTCTACCACATGAAAATGAAAATGAAATGTGAATTTTATTTTCTGTAAATTTTGTACACAATAATGAAGTCAAGTGATTCTTCGTTCTCTTCTTACGGGTAGTGTGTAAACAGTTTGTTGTTGTTGAAGAACCTTAATAGTGAGTTTCTTTCGGATGTGTTGCCAGTGAGAATGTGTTTTTACTTAAAATCTTGTGAGTCGTAGCTCTGCTAGCTGTGAAGTCATCGATAATGACTTATTTCAATTTGACTGATAATTATGGCTGTTGACTTTCAGAAATTAGGTGAGTTTTTTGATGGATTTTATTGTAATTTAAAGTCATCTATGTTACTTGTTAGTCTTCAGTGAATAAAATCCAACATTTCAAAATTTTACTGTAACTCACTTTCACAAAACAAAGTGGTTTAAAATCTACAATGTGGGTTATAACTTAGCAGTTCAAAATCTAGCTTTTTTCTTCTTTTTTTTTGCGTAAAAATACTTATTTCTAGAGGCCATTTAGCCTTTTTTCTTGAGAGGTTGTTGGCAACACTGCTGAGAAGCTGGACATTTTGAAACGCAGATTGGAAGCATAAAAGAAAATACCCCCAATCTCTCCAGAAAAGAACATGTAGAAAATGATAAGACATTTTTAAGGATTGGTTGGAAGGAGAAAGAGCTATTAAGACCAGGAAAAATCAAACGATAAAAATGAATATGCTACAATAGTGAAATGTGAGAAATTGGAAACTAAAAACATAGTTTCCAAACTGAACTATTTAATACCAAATTGTAGGAAATTTTAAAGAAAATAATATATTTCCTACAAATCATTTTCATACTTAATTCTCAAGTACAAATATGTTGTATATGGAAATTATTTCTTTTTAAAAAGTAAATAACAAATATAAATCATGCATCCACTATGACATTGATATTTGTTAAATAAAATCCCAACCAGAAAAGAAAAAAAAGACACTCTTTTAAACAAGTGATCGATGCCAATTGCCTCCTAACTCCCCTCCCCATCACAACTACTACTCCATCATTTATGTCTTTCCAAATATATACTGTATTTCTCGAAACTAACACAAAACGACACGCAAACAATTCGTTTGTCTAATGCATACAAAAGCAAAGCAACAAGAACAAGAAACGGAACAGAAAAAGGGAAAAAGTACACAAAAAAGAAAGAAAAAGAACAGACAAAAAATAATAATAAAGGATAAAAAAAACAGAAGGTTCTGATCTCAATTCTTTTAACATGACAAGTTTTATGTTCATTCTACTCGCAATTTGGTGATTTGTAATGTACTTTTCGCGTTGCTAAAGATAAAAAAAAATCAAGATGAAATGAAGAGAGGGGGCGGGGGAATACCATCAAAACAAAACCGAACAACAATAAGGAATTCTGTAATCAGAGAGAAGGGTTGGGGTGGGGGGACACAAAAAGAGAAATTAAGAAGAATTGATGAAGGAACATGAGGATTATGAACTTAAACAAGACAAGCTGTAATAGTAAATGAATAGTAATTTCGTCTTTCGCGATTTTGGGGTTAGATACACCAACATTTCGGTACCCCCTCCCCCTTCGTCACCCCTCTCTCTGCAAAATTCTCGTAAAGTTGTTTGATGAGTTTTTTCTTTACTTGTTTCAGGAAATATAAAGAAAAAAAAGTTTCAAATAAAACTAAAAAAATATTTAAAAAACATTTAAGAGGAAGAGAGTGTGAGAGAAAGGCTTTTTTCCCCTCTTGTTTCAGTTCTGAGTGTGCGCGATAACAGCACCCAAAAGAAAATGAATCACGCACATTTCATGTACACGTAATTATCGCCTTCAGGTGACTTTGGATGTGGCATAGTCATACCATATACAAGCGAATGAGGACATAAGTTAATTTCTTGCAAAAGGTTAATTATTATTTTTTTTTCCTCCTTGGTTATATACGTCACGTATACAGAATTGAACGTTAGCACGCAAAACGCTTTTCACTTGTTTCTTTCCTTTCTCTCTCTCTCTCTATTTTTCTTCCGTTTCGAAGCTCGTTTCTCTTATAATAGTGATATCTTTTTTTTTCTTTGGCTTTTTTTAGATTTCTTTTTTGCTACTTGTCACTTTTCTCTGTCCCGCATTTATTTATTTTTCTTTTTGCGATCGCTTTAAATGATTTATGATATGTTCATTATTTTCTTGCTTTATTCTTGATGTGTTAAAAGTTGACATAAACAATCAAAAATAGAGGGTTTTTCAATGTTTTTTTTACGTGAAAATGAATACAATTTTTTAAAGTTACAATCCGCCACCTGCCTGAAATTATGTAACCTAATAAAATTGAAATTGTACAATCTAAAAATAAAATGGACCCTATCTATAGTTCTGTCGCTATATCACTTGCCCATGCACCAATCACTTAGATGCACAAAGAGAAATACCTTGTCATTCGCTGCTTCTTACGTAATGCAATTGAAACTATCAAGCTATTACCACATCTAATAAATAGAAGCCAACAATACGCAACTTATCGGGTGTTTAAATGCGTTTTTAACAAAACCAAAGTATGGTACACTGTTACGCACTAAAGAGAGAGAGAGAGAGAGAGAAAGAGAGAGAGAGAAAGGTGGAAACAAGAAACGTTGAATATAGAAATGGCAACAGCGCGCTTCATCCGCTTTCAAAAACATTCTTGTAAAAAAAAACTGGGAGGAGTCAGATGGTTCGTTTGGCGATCCGGGTATACTATAAGGAAATTAAAACCATTCTCAAGGAAACTATGATTCTGATTTTAGTTCACACAGATTTTCAAAACTGATTCTTAATTATATCGACGTTCTTATACAATTTTTCTTTAAAATGGAGCGTGTTTCGAACCCTAATCACCATATATTTAAGATTACTTTGATCAGATTTAGGAAAAGAGCAATTAATATTAAATAAGTTTTCGATTCTCAACGGAAAACGGAAAGAAAATTTACGAGAAATCAAAATCAGATGAATAACTAAACTCAACATTAAGGCCCTTATTAGAGGTTACACGTATTTCAGCTAGTAAATATACCTTGGAAGAAACCGTTGAAAAGTTTTAATCACTTTGTTCCAACGAAAACGGGAACCGATGAATATGAACCAACCGAGGAAGACTGTTCGTTGAAGGAAGTGATCTGTCAGGCTTGTGACTGGCTTAGCCATAGCTGATATGTCTGTATAGATCATCCTCTTATTTATATATAAAAGCTCAAAATTTGTTTGCATGTATGTATTATACCATGTTTGTTCGCTACAGAAATAACTTTAAACCAACTTGCAAGACCGTTTACACATAGCCTATTCCTAGACCTTCAGAACAATATATTTAATATAGATATTAAGTAGCATACCCTATTCCTTATGCAACCGAAGATAACACTTCTGCCATTTGGGCTGCATACCAGTAAGGGGTTAGAAATCAAAAGTGTGAACTTCTATTTCCTCGCTTTGGATACAAGGGTGAAAGCTATATGGACATCTAGTATACTTACGCCCTCTGCCTTCAACGAGACGGTTTATTTATGACCATTACGAAACTCTGGCTCGGGTCGTGAGAGGAAGAATATGGGAAGGAAGTCGACCAGGGAGTCGTTTGAAGGTACAATTCTGGCATTTGCTGGTGGTATCCTAGAGGAAACATCTTGGAGAAACCTATCAGCATGGTTGGAAGGTGGGATCGATCCCAGGACTTCTCGAATACGTAACCAACGTTCTATGGCGTCGGTATATAACACGAAAGAGAAAACTTGTAGCTAATTAATCGCATGACTGTTGACCCAGGAGGATAATTATTATTTTAATTGTCCCCCATGACAACGGACGAGTCTATCAACTAAGATAATAAAAAATAAATCAGTAAGCAGCAGCAATGAGTAAAAGCTGCTATCAATTCATTTTTCACTATTCTTATATGAACAACACTTAATTCTGGAAACAATTGGTAATAAAATAAACAAAAATATACCCCAATACACATCACCAGACTAACACAGAATGTTACATGAATTTACAAATTACAAATTAAAACGACATTACGAAGCAGTAATCAAAATCTTTTATAAAATATTTACGAACATGGATATTTAAACACATGAGTAATAGACTTTAATACTTCGTCTATGATTTCATCAATACGTTATATTAAAAAAAGAAAAAATACTCATGCAGTAAGTGGATATTGCATACTATATAGACAATACAGAAAAGAAAAACACAACGAGTCAGCACACAATATGCGACCCAATTTTTCTATAATATTTTAAAACATAAATTGTTGCTGTGACAAATACCTAACCTCAATAACTAATAATAATCATAATAGAAATAATATTGGAATTTTGCAACAATCACTTTCATTAACGAGGCTACGCCTGAACTATAAGAAAGAAATCTGGTCTGGTTTTTCAGGATTTTCTAGCGTTCTTTATTGAAACTAAAAGTTTGCCTATTAAAACAACTGCTACCAAAGAACAGTAACAGAAACTACGCTTGTTAATACAATACTACTACTACAAATAATTAACATATATGTTAAACATTAGACATTTTGACTATGACTTTCCTAAAACTTTTGACGTGAGATATCTGTGCGTTGATCCTTGATGTCCCGTGGGGTCTTGGTCGCCTTTAAATACAATACAGTTCAAACTAACACTAGACATCCCTCCTCCCTTAAAAAAAAGCCCTGGTACTCAGTCCCTCGAAAGTAAAGTTAATAGTCTATACCGATTTTTAAAGCGCGTCGTTTCAAAGTTCACTCCACATACGTACTGGTGTACTTGGTTTCATAGAGCGCCAGCCTATCTTCTTAACCGCCTTCGTGACGTGAACGAATCTCTTTCTCATTTTTCTTCAAATCGCTCTGAAAACTTTTCTTCTTGAAAAGGCATATTATTCATTTTTGTGATAATACAAACAACGGTTAATTTCGTATTTGAAACCTCTCAACTGAGACAAGACTTTACTGGTCTTCCAATCATGGTGTCATCAACACTATAATGTATTAGTTACTTATACCAGAACAACTCATATGCACTTGATCTACACAGCACTGTATAATTCAAACGGATCTACAGGCTGATTTTGCTAACAGGTCCGGAATAAATCCTTAACGTTTGGAGAGAGAAGAGGGGGGGGGGGGAGTTAACAGAACGATATGATTTCTTGATATATTTTAAAATATTGAACGATTTATAAAAATAAAAACCTCGATGGTTTGTAGAAATTAATAAATTTTGTTTATTTTCGAAATCAGTAGCCAGAACTGGTCGATTTTTTCACCGTATTTCTGAGGATAATTTTTAACAAAACCTTTTAAAAAAAGTTTTAACAGATCAAAATTTCTGAATATTAAATGCTCTGGTTTGTGATTGATAAAAAAAATCACAATTTCTTTGGAAGCAAATTTAATAAAAAAAATTCAAATTACTAGTAAAATATGTTGCCAAAGTTTATATATATATATATATATATATCGATGTGATTACACTAAAACTTATTCCTTCCCACATAAAAAGTATAGAACCATAAAACTTCACAATTAAATCATAAACATAATTTTTTCATCTTTATTTTATTCACCTCAAACACACAAAAAAAAATGTAAATCACTTGATTTCTTTACGCAACTGTAAATTTTTTAAAAAAACATTATTGGTGCAATTTTTTTGGTTGGAAATCGTAAAAGTTGAATTTTATTATCTTAATTTAGATATTAAAACACAAACTTTTATTGGCAATAGGAGTACAATTTTTTTTTTTCGATTTTACAAATGAGATTGTATGGATATAGAAAAGACATTTTGGAAATACAAAACCCAAGAAAAGAATTTGAAGTCAGAATAAAAACAGCAGGGGTAGCTAATTACACTTTTCATTGTCAGCTGCTCATTACATATACCCACCCCTCTGTAATTCTTATTTGCAGACGAAACGTTGATATTGATAAAAAAAGAAACGAAAAAAAAAATGCACACCCTCCTACCCAAGTCATTTTTATATCAAGGTTCGTAATTTGCCTGCAATTAGGGAAGATTTTTATTACATGAAACAAGTTTCTTCATATTCGTTCAACTCGTTAGGAAAACGTTAAAGATTTTTTGAAATTATGTTTTTAAAAAAGGGATATAAAAAGAGAAATAAAGCAGCAAAACATTAAAAAGAAAGAAAGAAAGAAGAAAAAAAACGTGAAGGCAAGAGTTCTGCATATGATGATGATTATTAGACTTCGCGTGTATGATCAGATAAGTTTTCAAGCGTTACCGGTTGCCTCTTTTCATAGTTGCAAAAAGGTATTAATACTACGCATACCTACATCAGCACCTATACAACTACCGCAGCACGGTTTTACTGTTGTTTAAACCCGATTCTGCAGTAACATTGCAAAAAATTAATGTGTGTATTTAAAACGTATTCATGAGTGAAAACATGCACATTCTATACACCATGCTATTTGTTATTAAAACTGAAGCAAATACAAAACTTTACAGTAACGCGAAACGTAACAACACACGTGGATTTAGAAACAAAAAGCGAAAATATCTAAAACGCAGAAAATTTGAACGTAGAGGAAAATTGGAAGACAAATAATACATGAGATACACACAAAGAGACAAATTGTTAGGAAAAGGATACCAGCCGAGGCTAGGGATGGCTAAAAATGAATATATCTTCCAGAGGATCCGACTTAAATTCTTGAACAAACAAAGGAATTTCAGAACCGTGGATAACCGAATCCTGAGAGATCGAGGTCGAAATTTCGATAAACTGAAAAAAATTGCAAATCACTTGGAACCGGCAACATAGCCGAATTAATTAAAGCGTGAAGAATCGGCATTATTCAAAGAATGTCGTAAATTGATAACTGTTGAACGGAAGAAGGAGTTTCCAAAGCAATGGAAAACGGTTGTAGTTACTGTTAGATCTACTGCTGGAAATAGAGAAAACAAAATGCACGATAAGAAGCCGAAAAAAAACAGAGGATGAAAAAAATAGCAACACAACAATTAAGAATGTCAGACAGAAAATAAACAATTTTAAATACCTGGGAGCATTTGTAACACACAAAAAACGAGATCACGGAAGAAATAAAAAGTCGCTTAAAATCGGACAACGCATGTTTCTATTCAGTGAAAAAGGTTGTAAGTTCGCGACTTATATCAAGAATGCTGAAACTGAAACCACGCAAAGATATTCTACCGGTAAACATAAATTGCTAATGTTTGAGAATAAGGTTTTGAGAAAATATACGGTTTGAAACGAGACGAGATGACCGAAGAATGGAGAAAAGTGCATATAATAAATATCTCCACCGATTGTACGATTCACTCAATATTGAAAGGATAACGAAATCACAACGGCTAAGATGGGCAGGCTATGGAGCCCGAATGCGGTAAAAACGAAGATTATGTTCAATCATTGATGGGAGACCGGAGGGAAAAAGACTGTTGGGAAGACCGATATGACGTTGGGAGAACAATATTAAAAGTAGAAGGGATCTTCGTGATGAAAACTGGCTTGATCTTGCCCAGGATAGAAGCCAATGGAGAGCATTTGTTACTCAGCGTCGTTGAACCTATGAATTTCGTGAAGCCATGGAGTGAGTTAGTTATGGCTATCTGTTATATTTGAGAACATCACAACGTAAGTAATCACTAGAGCCTGGATGTTACGCAAAACGCCCCTTCCAAGGTGAATGAAACAGACAGATCTTTTTCTATTCACTGCCCTCACTTTGTGTTACTATATCACAACAATCAGAAACGAATTTTCACCAACTCATCCAATAGGCACCAGTGCATGGAGCATAATATGTGTTGAAATAACGACTGTTCCTTTATCTCTATGTCCTCTTCCTCATGTGAGGAAAATTATATATACAGGAAATGTGAAACGTAAAAAAGTATCCTTGAATAAGCACATATCTTTATTTTATTTTAAAAAAAAAACGTCATCCGGTCTTAACAATAACATTAACTAATCAATTTCTTTCCTTTTCTCACTTTCAAACAAACAAAAAAAAGGTCATAAAATTAATTTTGAATTTCCTTGCAAAAGTCCATATTTATTTAATCTCAGAAATAGTATTTTTTTTTATTGATTTAAATATAACAAAAAGGAATATATAAACAGTAGAATTACGAGATTTGATTGAGTTGCTATTATGAATTATAGAATGAAATAAAAATTGTATGAGTATTAAATACGTTTTTTTAAAAAAAAAATGCAATTCTCGTAAATCGATAAAAATAAAAAAAAGACTAATTTATTATGTCATATTCGTTTAAATGAAATTAACTTCTTTCTTTTTGTCGTAAATTAATGTGCAATTATGGTCTGAATAAGTTGTAAATTGTAACAGTTTTTCCACAGAGAAATATAAATCCTTTCTTATTATTATTCTTTATATGGTCTCAAATCGTACAAGCTTAAGATTTTTTCCACATTAAGGCAATTTAAAATGGATGTGCTTTGCAAGATAAACGTATACGTATTGCAGTAAAGTAACACAGATTCTTGCTTAATAAAAACATAAGTAATTCTGAATAGTTCTATACAGTCGATTTTAGTTGCATATAAACAAAAGTACACAAACAGTTTGCCACAGTAACATGTTGTCAAATTGATATGATTAACTTAATCCCAAATACATTTCCAGTAACAACAGAAATAGATATAGTTTCTTCGACCGTGCATCAGAAAGAGTTTAAAATTAAAAATGCGGCTAAAAGTTCCTAAATCCTAGTCATATTTTTTACAACTTATTGTTTCATGGTTATTAAAATTACACTTTACAAATCATAACTAATCTTGCTGGATTCAGTACATAAACTAATATGCTGAACCAACTTGTAATTGTACTATGAAAAGAAAATACGAAATACACACCTTTCCGGAGTTTTCTTGTATCGGGCGTATGAGCGCTATTAAATTTCTCGAAATAAATCTTCTGAGTTTGATCTCAGAACAGTTTAACTTTCAAGTTATTTCTATGGACACCAATTCTCTCCACTCAATAATGTATCTTTGTAATACTTTGAGTAGTTTTCTATGAAGACATGTATATCGTTAATAAGGACACATCCAGTCACAAAAATTCCAAACGTTTATCAATAATATGATCAGATAATCAGCTACAAATATATTACTGACCAGCAACCAACACAGAAGAGTGACACAACTCAAAATTTGGCAAATTTGTAGTTTTTGACATGGCCAGCTGCACAACGTTTCACTCTATCTACTCAAACATTTTCATACTCGTAGCTTGAAAGGTGACCGCTAGAGAGCAGTTTTGTCGTGTCTGTACTACATTTAAACGTATTGTTAACTGATTTCGTTTTTCTGTTCTGAAAATTTACATTTGTGGAGTTGTGTCACTTTTCTATGTCATGGGCAATTTGTTCAAATTAATATATTTTTCTGGATAGCGCTGTAACATTATTTACCACAATATCTATTTTCTGGATAGCGCTGCAATATTACCTACCTTAATATAAAAAAATATGTTCAACAATGTTCTTGGGAGACGGTGGGATGTTCCATAGCATTGTATCATCTCTACTTTATACTGAGGTACTCATAAAGTCCAAAAGACTACCTTGCACATATGCAACTTCCATTACATTTGTGTTTTGTTGGTTTCATATAAATCTGAACTTTCAACCCATGAGAGTTCAGAATCTCTGGGATGAACAGTTTTAAAGATGTCGAGATAATGTGCCACCAAACGCTTGAACGCAAATCCTTGCAGCCAGCTTATACTTAACCTGTTTGTTTCACGCTCGTGCTTTAAAAAATGAGCCAGGAAAGTCACTGATAGGCTGAACCATTTAATTTTTAATTAATGTATTTTCTGCTCACGCAGACTCTGACAATTCGAGCTAGAACTCGGGCTATTATTTTCATTCCACTTATTGATTGCAATACTTGTTTACATGTGCGGCAAAAATTAAAATTTCAAAAATTTCACTTCTCTTTTTTTCGTTTCGTATCTATTCATCTATATTACTTCCACGTGAAAGGGTGGGGAAAAAAAAGAATCCAACATAACTTTTCGCTGCCAGTGACATAAGAATGTCGTCGCTATAAAACATGCTGACCTAGTGACGCGTATAGATAGAAAGGTCAGCTATGCTGAAAGGTCAAATTTTGCCTTCTCAAGAGATAAACCGTTTATACACACCTTTTTCTCATGACTTTCTCCTCCTTTATCTAAAAAAAGTATATACCATTTTTTTTCTTTAAAAAATGTGCAATAATATTTCTCTTCATGCCATTACTGATAATTCTAGAAATATAAGTTATCGGACTTCTTTAAAGTTAAAATAAGTGTAAAGCATAATAGCCAGTCAATTTGTGAGCAACTTCTAGTTATACGTTGTAATCATGATAACGAGTGTTCTGCTCGGAGATTTCTGAACAAGATGAACTGACTGGTGGTTACCCATTACCTTACAATGAATGAAGATGGTGTCCGTTGGTTGGAAGGATAGGATCTACAGTTTAAAGTGAATTGCGACAGTTTAACACTTCAACATTGCGAATTGAATCAGAAACTCCCTTTTATTACAAGGCAACAAGCAACACCACGCATCCACCGCAGACATTAATTACGTTATATTCTAAAGATTTTGAAACTAAGGAAAGAAACTTACATGAGAACTAATTGCATATGTGCTTCTGGAATTTGTAATTAAAAAGAAAATTACAGTAGTTTAAGGGGAATGAGACAACATGGCTTGAAATATTTTTATAAGCAACTTCTATTGTTTCGTTGGAAAATATTTTTCATTATCTGGATTTAATTGACAGTAAGTTTACTTTGTAATACTTTTCAGCAAACATGATTTTGAACTTCTGTTATGTGTTTCGTAGACAAATATTTTCAACGGTGTGTTATTCTTTGGTTTCCTTAGAATAAAATTATTTTGTAAATTATTTCTGTGATGTAAAATACAAGACCTCAAGAAGATATAGAAACTAAAAACTTATGAAATTTGAAAATCTAAATTACTGGACCTGTTGGGTGATTCGCCAACATTAAAAAAGGCGGAAATAAGATCATATAACTATGCTTTGCTGCTATATACAGGGTTATTCACAATGATTGTCGAGGTTTTTAACAACGTGTCATACACAATGCACTTGAGATATAGGTGCATCGACGGATCAAGAAATGTTCAAGGTTTCATTTTACGATACGCAGTGTGCAGCAGTTATGCATTCCTCCGCTTGGAGCGCAGTTTACTGTTTATCGATAATTCCGCACCAAATTCGAGAAACAAGCACCGTTTGACAATTCTATACTTGAAGGTGGTATGAACAGTTTCAAGAGACAGGGGACGAATCAGAAAACCATCACCGCTGACATGCAACAATCGTGTTCATGTGTATCATTACAAAAGGTACATACAATATAGAGCACCCGTAAGATACGTCACAATTTTCTATATAAACTTCCTATCTCAAGTGTACTATGTATGTGTTGTTAAAACTTCGCCAATCATTTGGAATAACCCTGTATTTTACTGATAACATTAAGACAATACTTTTTCAACATACGTCAAGCACTTTCTTAAATATTGGGATCCGTTTTTAATTTTAACTACGCACGAGAAGTTCCGGTATGAGATTTCTAAATTTTAAAGTCATCAGGCCATACTGTCTAGTTTATTACACCGTAATTAGTTATAAAACACGGTATTTTGCACATAAATTTCGAGAAAAACAACCACATATATTAAATAAAATTATGTTCGTCACGCCTTAACGTTTAAAAGACATAGTATAGTATTTTCTTTTTCTTTTTTAAAAAAATTCGTTTATTTTTTATTTCTTTGCGGATTTGCTTGCATGCGTCCGCTGAAGCATTACCTCCTCAAGGGTGCATCTTTCTGCGTGCGTGCGTGTATGCATTAAAAGCATCGTAAAAGAAGAAGAAACAAGCATTAAATAACAGTCTTTCTTCTTCTTCTTTTACTTCCGAAACAATCGCATTTTTTTTTTCCTCGTTATACTTACCCAAGTATGCTTCCCTTAATCGCGTAAAAGTTTGAATCTACACACCGAAAATAAAAAGTGGTGTTGATTTCGGTACTGGGAGTAGGAGAAAAAATATAGAAGCCTGAAGCGAGATTTCAACATGGGTTGCTCAGCTAGGAGTCCATTGTCCCGACTGATTAAATCACCAGACATATAAGAAATACTATAATTCAAACAGTATATACGATCAAAAATACGTTTCCAGAACCAGGAAAAGAAACAAAGTTACTCCAGTTACTTACGCCATGGTCTAATCAGTTTTCTATTTGTTAATTAGGAATCAGAATTCCCATTCATTGAGAATATTTATAAAAGCAAACGATCAAGATGGCGACAGCAAATTACTTGACTAGAATTACGGCTTTCTTATCATAACAACATGTCTAATGCTAGTCAAGAGTTTGGTATCGCCATCTTGATTGCTTGGTTTTATAGAAATGGAACATATTTTCAATAAATGGGATTTCTGCTTCCTAAATGACAAACAGAAAAGGGATTAAACCATGGCGTAAGTCGTCGGAGTAACTCTGTTTGATTTCGAGATTCGGGAAACTTATTTCTGATTCTATACACTGTTTGAATCGAGTGTTTCTTGTGCATGGTAATTTAGTACAGTCGATAAGACACTGGACTTATAACTGAAATCTCCCTTCAGGCTTCTACTTTATTTTCTCCTGCTCCCAGTACCGAACTCAATACCGTGTGTTTTGTTGATTTAACACAAAAAAGTGATCACCAAAAAATGTTGAATCAACAAAGCTAATTTTTGCTGAGTATAGATGGTCATTTTTCTAGTAATTGGAACGTGAACACAACATTTTAGAAATTAGATTTTGTTTTTTCAGCAAATCGGGAAAATTAGGATATTGAATTTCTCTTCACTAATGAAAAATAACCTGCTCTTTCGAACAGAAATCAATATTTGTAATAAAACATAATTTAGGTCTTCAGTGTGGATTTCTGAATATAACCTCGCGCTTTGAAAATCTTACAGAAACTTCTGAAAATAAAAGATTTTGACAATTTTAGCATTTTATAATACCTTATAGCAGAATTTTTAATTCTTTACCAATTTCTTATAACGATAAGTTTATAATAACGTTAGTTTCAGAACTGAAACATAGAGACATTCTAAATGTAATATTTTTTAACTCTGATAATTTGCTCTAGGAGAACATCGTGTTACTTTTTTGCTATACCAAAAAGAAAAAAAAATAGTAAATTTGAATATTGTTGCGCGTTTTGGGAAAAAGAACCAGCGCAAATTGAACCTTATAGTTAATGATTGTGTTCCCTTTTACTGATTTAATTGCATTATCTACTGTCGTACTAAGCTTTCGTGCACCTATTGTTAATTGTTGAATTTAATATCTTTACGAAATTTACATGCCTTAAACTCTTTCATTTGGAAAACATATACCAACTTAACAGTCTGCAAGAGCTGTGCCACATTTTACTTCCCACCCCTTCCCCTTCCGCCCCAAATACCGGTCGCAACTTCCGAAAGATAATGCGGTTCTTCTTATCTTTTCCCCACGAAGGGAATGTCCAAATCGTACCTTCTTGAAAGGACTAGGACATCACTTCCTTCTTTTTCTTTTATTTAAAAGACAAGGTAAAAGAATGAACTTGACAGAAGCATGAGTGAAGATGCAATCCATTGTGACTAATTTGTAATTCCTGATTTCCTTCCGTCATACTAGGCGAATGCGGAACCTGTACCTTAGATACAATTATAGAAAAAAAAAACACTATAAAATTCGCAGACTACGAAAATTAATACGATCTGGAAACACTGATAAGTTGTAAGCATATGTGGAAAGTTAACTTTATATCGAATATAGATTCGTTACTGGCAACCTGTGTAACTTGTCGGACTAAGAAAGGGTAAACCATTGGTCCATTTTCTATGAATCTGAGTGTGCATGACACCAAGCCTCTACTTTATTTTAAATAAAGGAAAATAAAAATGCTTTTCCTTTAAATGACATTTTACTTACTTCATTTCCAGATCTACAAGAACATGGGTACCATCAATTTCAACTTCCCTAAAAATTGCGACATAACTGTTTACTTTCGTATCGTCGTTCTGACAATGAAGATGCATATTTAAATTATGATAATGACTGTTATACTCATTTGTACATTTTTTTTTTTGTCTTCAAAAAAATATCACACACGTTTCTCAGAAGAAATAATATCTTTATATAAGGCCTCAATACACTTTTCCCTGTGTTATTTTCTTTTTCGTTATTTTTTTTGGAAATACTCGACACATCAAAATCATCAATGAAATTTTGGCATGCGGCCCCGATAATACTTATTAATGTGTATTAAATGTATTTGAGATTTTGAAATTATTGCATTTTAGATAAGAAATCTGAATGCCTGTCATAGCGGTAGGCATACGCCAGGCTTTCAATTTCTAATCTATATAACTAAGCTCTTTATCTTGTCGATTAGTTCATTTCAAAGACTTTCATAAATATTATCGGGGTTACTTTTTAAAACTTCACTGTTTCTCGTTATAATTGAGGTCCTTCTGTCATTTCGGTATCTTAAGTCCATTGTTTTACTCGTGTTATATCTCCCACAAGCTTTTTTTTTACGTTTGTTTTCATGAAATCTATTTTGATTATTTCTATGAATTAATTTTATCCTTAAAATATGTAAACATAATGCATAAATAACAGCTAACTACATAAAAGTCAATATGTCTAAAACAATGATTTCTGTTTTATAAAACGCAACCATTCAAAAAATGACGAAGAATTAGGTGGAAATATTATTTAAAAAATTATCTTCTCAGAAACAAGAAGCATTAAACAACTTCCATCTATATCAATGGAATGAATGGAAGGAACGTATCACGAGGTGATCAACACCGTTAATACTTTTTTTTCCGCATTCAGTTTTAATGACAGAATTGTGATAAATGTAACTTAAAAAGTGAAGAAAAGACACAGAGACGACTTCATTGCGTCCTAACTGCTAATATATCAAAATCCTAAAAAAAAAATATAGTTAAAATGACAATACTTGCGAGGCAGATTGTATGCATGGACTCCAAAATTGGAGTGATTACAGCAAAACCAGTAAAAAAAAAATACTTTAGTGGCAATATGATATTCTTAATTCTTGTTTCACCTTGAACTTTTAACTTTAGTCTTCTTCCCATAAAATAAAGCAATGACAAAACACAGGACGCTATCTCAACTGAACTTAGATACATTATTACATACACAATCTCAAATTCCTATCTCTAAAATTATTTTTGTGATCTAAAAAAAAAACGAATTCCTAATCATTGAAAAATGTTATGATCTTAGAAAAAAGGATGCAAATTGAAATTTTTTATTTAAGTCCCAGAGTAAAACTTTTAAAATTTGTTAAGAGGAAAAGACTACAAACTTTTTTGAGACATTATTCTTTTTTGTACATAACTAAATAAATTATAAAGTGTTTTAATCATTTAAGACGAAGAAAATGTTGAATAAGTAATTTAAGAACATTCTCATACGCATAATATAAATTTTAGTGTATTAAAACTTCTTAAACATACGAGCTTTATTACATGTTTTAAATCAAAGTATATTAATTATTTCTGAGTTCATTAATCGTTTTAAATTGATATCACTTGTCACTACCAAGTGATCAGATTAATACGTTTAGAAAAGTTCTTGCCTTTTCAGAACTAGTGTCAACAATAATATTCTTCACAGAAAATTATCTTCTCGTATAGAACAACCAAATATTAGATACAGAGTATAGGATACGATACTCTGGAAAAGTGTCTGTCATAATATATGGAAAGACATCGTGTTCTCAAGTTTTCTAAAGAAATGCAAGACTTTCCTAAGTTTTTCCCCATTATGGAGAATAAATGTCGTTAAAAAAAAGAGAGAGAAGAAAATTCAAAAGAAAGAAAAATGAGGATTTGTTTTTTCCTTTTGATACCTTCATTTGAGTCATACATCACATGTGTTTTAGTCATTGTCATGAGATAGTCATTTGGTTCAAATGTAATCTGTTCTCCACAGGAAATATTGTCATCCTTGCAGTAATATTTTGACGAAAAAGGAAAAACAGCTTCTATCTTCCCAACATTTTATTTTATTTTTTTTAACTGACATATTTGCTTTTGAGGTCATTTTGACATCAAGATAATTATATAACGAAATTACAGTATTATCATTTTGTTTACTTCTTCGTAATTTTCTACATAGGTTCTAGCTCTACACCCTTGCACTGAATTTTTGCTAACGTTGAAATTTCGTGGCTGTCACGTGACATAGTTACCGCTTTCAGTTCCCACTCCTTTCTCCAGCTGCTGGAAACTAAACTTCGGAAACAAATTATTTGATTCTTATCATTTTGCTTTATTCCAAAATCTTTCAGTACTATAGTATATAATGGATCTGAACTTTGGTGTGTAGACATAGTATAAGTATTATTTGGACGATGATGATGATAATTCTACCCGGGTGCTGACTTTTTTATCCAATAGCTAATGGGCAAGGTAACATTGATGATAGCCATTGCCTTTCATTGGATGAATATGACCAAGGACGAGATCTACAGTTGTACTTAAAAAGTTTTTGGAGCATTTGTGTCCCCACTAGGGACCAAACTTGCGACTCCTTCATTTCATAGTAACAAAACTGAAATTCATTTTAAAGCATTTAGGCAACTTTGGCTCAGGCCGTATGGATGATGATGATGGTTGATTTGGTGAAGAAATTAGGAGGAAACGGGAGAAACTCGAGAAAACCACACATAAAGCCCACATGGCGTGAGCTAGTATCGAACCGACGCGACGACCCCACGCACCAGAGGTGAGCGCTCTACCACTAAGCCACCGCGGCTCCTGTACAGTAATGAGCGTAACCATCCATTTACGACCAAGTAGTCCCGTGTATGAATCAATCAACCATGGTTTTGTTAAGATGTTAATTTTATGACAAACTTCGATGAGAAGGTGATATTTGCGAATATGGTGGTTCATTAAAGTTAAGCTATATTTATATGGAGTCGGTGTGGCTTAGTGGGAACTGCTGATCCCAGAAATGATTTTTTTTTTTTCCTCTCTTCTGTTGTGTCTTCTGTTTGGACAGATGAAGAAGAATCCACTCGTATTATTAAAATATCCAGATCTTTCGGCCTGAATATAAGTAAACCAATCTTAGTACAAGTTGTCAACATAATGCGAATTTAATGTTGCACTAATTGCGATCAGATGAAGTGCATGCCCACACATAAGCACTTGTAAATCAACATTTTCAGTTCTTTTATGTAAAAAGGAGCAGACAAGTAGATGTGAACTGGTACGATAACTTCGTGAAAGCTTCTTGTTTCCAAGAAAGCTGTTTGTTAGAAAGAGAGTTAGTTACTCCTCTGGCAGGATTGTTCAGTTAATATTATAAAGAAAAAAAGAACTTTTCGGTAGATTTAGCAGATGGTTGGGTTGAAAGGTATCACTTGTTCATTCACCTACGTAGGCTATTTGTATGAAGGAAGTACCACCGACAGGGATTATTCGGTGCAGCGTCTGCATCCTTTAATGAATCTAAACATATATAATTTTCATATTTGCTATTTATATACAACAAGCGTGTATCTAGAAGTTGATTTCGAGGAGTCCAGTGCTTTGAAGTGGGGATCTGAGGTCTGTCTGAATGTGATATTTACGTAAAATGCATATTATTTTGTCAAAAATTATACTGATTTTACATAAAAATATGAAATTCGGAAGGGGGGGGATTTGGATCACCCTCTGCGTACGTTCCTGATGTACGATAGAAAACTTGCGGTCTATGGATGTAAGCCCCCCCCCCCCTCATAACCACTGAGGCCAGCGTAAAGATTCTAAGATCACACACATTGTATGTAAATGAAGTGGGTATATCCTTAGTCAACATAAAAAAAGGCACTCATAGATTTTAACTTTTATGACTCGCTTGCAGTTTTACTAAATAATGATCAATGTGCGAATTAACGAATTTTAACAGTGGGGGACGATTGAGATGAAAAAATGTCGTTGATAAGAAAACAGCGAAATGAATTTATTATTTATTACACATGCGTCTACATGGAGACTCACAGGCGGAAATTTCCTCTCAATCCCCGTTAATTCGCACACTGATGGTGTTGTATACTTGTGTTCACTACCGTTCCAACCAACCTTTTGTGTAATTCAAATTTATTATAATTAGAACAAAGATTGTACCTTGAGATCACAAATTGAAAAACATATAGTGTGTGGAAAGATATAGAAAATAGAGCTATAACTTTTATCGTTGGACTGCAGACTTAAATTTATCCTTGTTTAAACAGTAAAATTTGAAGCACAATTTTCAGTTATCATTTTTCACCTCGTTGAAAGTAGCATGTATAGTAATAACTAAAAAAAAATACCAAATAGAAGGAAATAACTAGTACAAAAATGCTTAAGTTGTGAAATTATAATAGTCCAGAAAATTAAACAAGAGTATTGAAGAAGAAATTAGGAATTTCCGAGTTATATTTTCCAGTAAAATTTGCATCATTACATTAAACTTGATAAAAACAACCAAACACCTACAGTGAATACCTACTATAAAAGGTAGTTTCTTTTCAAGGCAAAATGTAGTAATTTCCACCTCTCCAATTACACAGTATGGTGCGTAAGATAGAGAGATCAGTTACAGCAAAATTCTGACTAATGTATTTTTCTCACCTTGTTATATTTGTATTTAAAAGTGATGAGCGAAAAATAGTACAGGACACGCAGAAACCCGAACTAGATATCTTACAACTTTTATATGAGTTTGTGTGCTATGTATCTCAAGCTTAGAGTAATGGATGAATTAAGACCTACTTATATACTGTGTGATGTATCTCAAGCTTAGAGGAATGGATGAATTAAGGTCT
>JAGDQP010003425.1:45138-56044 GCA_022664845.1 Lepisma saccharinum
GTGTGATGTATCTCAAGCTTAGAGGAATGGATGAATTAAGGTCTACTGACATACTGTGTGATGTATCTCAAGCTTAGAGGAATGGATGAGTTAATGTCTACTTATATACATCTTTCGCTTTCTGAAAGCACTTTTTTTCTAAGTATGTATACCTGTGATGTGTTAAATATATCTATAGTAGACCAGTTTATTAGCTAAAGATTAGGTACATAAGAGCAAAGGTCAAGTACAGAGTACACGTTTCGCTCAGATTGATTATGAGGAAATAGTTTCTTTATAAGCGTTCACAGAAAGACGCCAACATCGGGTAACAAATAACGATTCTAAGAATCGAACTCGAATCCTTCTTCAAACGTAATTGGTACTTGTATATTTTTGTAGAGTAAAATGAATTGGAACCTGCAGTATTAATTTAATGTTTGGTTTCATACAACAGGCGGTTTAGTTTTTGTTATTATCTTTTATTGCTTAAGAAGGTTTAGATGTACTTTATCGCTTGAGTTGCATGAGAAAACGTGAAATATCTTGTTTAAATTGTAACGACTTAATAAACCAAGTTGTGAGCTTATATGAATTGAACCTATCGTTCGGGCTCAAAGCTACTGTGTTCAGTGTACGCCTCTAACATAAACCGAAATCTCTTTTTTCTATTTAGCTTCGTAAAAGAGGGAAACGGAGTTGTGTGTTTGAAATGTATAAGATTTTGGGGACAAATAGACATTATCTAAGAAAAGTATGATTACAATACAAAACAACGAAAACTACACATTAAATCAAAAAGGCAAAATTTCGCTCGTTTCCGCTCGATTTAAGCGGAAAGAGGGACCACTCATTTACGTGAATTTTCATCGGAGAAAAGCTGAGAAATTTCCACTCGAAAAAGATGGGATCTATGGTAGTCTCGTCAGGTACTGGAGAACAACGTTCAAAGATTTCTTGGACATATCTTACTCCTGAACAGAAATGTTGTAAAGTTTTGTTTTGTTATCTTTAACTAAACGCAACGCTATACATTTCATAGTTTAGCTTAGACTTTCGATAGCCTTCGCAGTTACAAATGGCGGGGAACAAAGTTGACTAGTAGCCAAACCCATGATGCATTGCAAATCACTCTTTAAAAAAGATGAGAAATAAACCATTCTAAAAAGATAAGAAATTGGAGAATACACCACTCTACAAAGATGAGAAATCGAAAAAATAAACCACTCTAAAAGGATGAGAAATCGCTCTTTCAAGTTTGAAGACTAAATTCCATCCAAACGTATCGCATTACATTTAGAAAGAGCACATTTTCATCCAAAGCGAGAGCGTTTCTTTCGAAACCACTCTTTCTCGATTGAAAAATCCGCTCTAGAAAAGAGTGGTGTACTTTCCGCTCTAAAAGAGTGAAAATTTCGCTCTTTTGATTTAGTGTGTACCCACGCAGTTGTACACTAAACAACAATGGGGGTCTAGAGTCAGCGTTGAGTGGAAAAGTGAGAGACTAATGTCATCAATTAAGAGGAGAAAACGTTGGACTTCTAAAAGCGATGGCAACAATCTTAAAACACATAGAACTACTTGTTACAAGAACTGAAATTCGAGTCCCTGTTCGAGTTGTTTCAATCAAGAAAGGTTACGTTTCTGTGTGGCTCTGGAGCATGAGACCTCGTGTGATGCATGCAAAACTAATGTAATAGTTTCCGTCAAGCAGGAAATGGGTCTCTACTTTGTTTAAATTGTACATGCAATGAAGCAGATTAAGTATTCTCGATTGATAATAATTTTAAGTGAAGGTGATTTTTCTTGGGAGAAATGGTGCGTAATGGTGAAATGATTGACCAATCGCTGTAATTGAATTAAGTAGTCAATGCGCTAGTGCTGTTATCGATGTAAAGGAAACTAAGACACCTTTAGCTACAGACGTAGATATACGTAATATTCCTAGAAATTAGTTAAGTAAAATGGCACAAAATGAAAACTGAGTACACATTCGGAATAACCGTTAGCACAAAGGCAGTTAGACTGAGGTTATATGAAAAAAAAAAAAAAAAGCAAACTTCTGGGACCAGTTAGTTCGTCTTTCTTTTCGTATATCTTCTTACAATGCACAAATGCAATCACTGGGCTCAGTGATATTAAAAAAAAGTGTTTTACCTTGCCTTTAATGATTTCACGAATGACGCTCTTCTAACGGTAGCGATCTTTATTTGCTCGTATTACTGTACAACGAACGGAAGGAAGAAGTTTGTAGACAAATAATAACAAATAGGTCCATTTGTTCCTATCGCTTTGTGCGTATCTCCCTCACACATGTCAAGGCAAAGGGAAACTTGATATTAAGTTACTTTTGTATTAATCGCAATGCCAAGGAATGCATTTTTTATAGTTTTTTGTCAATACATGCCTTAGGGCACCGAGTCGCCGTAAGTTAGTGGTAGAGCGTTGGCGTAGCATTCGATAGGTCGTGGGTTCAATTCCAGCGACCGACCATCCTGACTGAGATTTTTCCCGGAGTTTTCCTCAGCCACGGGGATGGTACCTTCAAATTAGGCCCTGGCCGACATCTTCTCACACCCTTTCCGCTTTCCTATCCCGGCCTAAGATGCCTAAAGACCAACAAATAAAATTCATACATGCCTTCGGAACGTAAACTGAATTTGGTTCATTTTGCACAACCAGGGAGCTATTTATTGAAATATACTGAGCGTTTACCTTAATCGCATATCTTGGGTTTTGTCATGTTTTCCTATGAATATTCTAGTTTGCTTCCCTTTGTTTATGAGTGTCAAATTGTAAGGAAAAAAGTCACAGCCCCAAAACTCCCTTTATGCTATGTATTACTACAAAATGCACAAATTTGAAAACTTAAAAAAAATATATCTATGAGCTCTTAGGGACCTAAGTAAAATTTCACGTGTCTCGCATTTTTCAAGCAGATAAATCTTGTTTGGGAAGAATTTAAATTACGACCAACATTGTAACAGAAAACCTAAATTCGGATTTATTTTCGTCGTAATAGTTTTTGTACTATTTTATTCTGAACTTATGAACATTAAATGCAAAGCATATTCTAATGACGCTTTTACCCGGTAGAAGAAAGCTTTTTGTACAAATACGTAAAAATGAAGGGAATCTGTCTAGGCATTCCAACTCTTAAAAGAAAAAAAGTTACCGTTTTTTTATGTGTTCGCAACTCTCGACACAACTTGTTGCGCCTTTCCATTGCGACTTTTTCACTTCTCCATCTTCTCCCTACTCACTTCATAATTCCCTTTCTTCCACGTCTTTTTTCCTTTTATTTTTTTTTCGTACCTGTCTTCTAGTAAAATATCTGTACGAAGAAGCACACAGAGCAACTGACGACTAGCTTACGCGCCGGCGCTGGGAGCCGGTGACGCGAGAGAGAGCTTTTTGGGATTTGAAGATACTTTTACTACCACCGACACCAAACCGACCCACCTAGTCGAGTTGAAATCCCGGCAGCAAGAGACTCTCCGCTACTTGGGTGCGACAAACGTTAACGACCTTCGTCATTCTCGTTTCTCTAATAATCTATCTGCCGGACAACACTGTTATTGGCGTGGTGGGATTAAAAAAAACTACAAAACTTGAAGCTGGAAATTACAAGCTGTTATATAAATGGAATACATCGGTTATAGTAATTCATAGTTTTTTTTTTGTGTGTGTGTGTGTACGTGTTTTGTATGTGTTGTGGCACGTACTGTGTCCCTCAACACCCATAAAGCAAATATTAATTATCTTTACGTTACAGTACTATCACTTCATATTCAATGAAAAACAAATTCAGTTTAAGGTTAACACGATCAAACTTAACCTAATCTAAACTAACTAACCTTACCGAAACTAACTAATGAATCTGATACTAACTCGAACAAAATTATGAAATTGAATAAAAAAATATTTCGAGAATAAAAGCTGCATTTACCCTAATCTGGAATACGGCCTAATTTGAAATCGTATACAGAATGAGATGTTTGTGTCTGATCCACGTACCCTAACCTCTGTATACCATTTGCCACAGAACACATATACAAATAAACCAGAGTCTACACGGATATAAATAACACAGAGCCACAATACGCTATTTTGTCAAGACAGTAATCACAAAACCGGGAATTAACTCAAAATTTAAGGGACAAACGTCACGTCACAATAAAATCAAATTTAGAAATTGAAAAAGTTTTCACTTAGTAACAAAAAAAAAAACGCTAATGAGAAACCGTAAAAAAGGAGAAAAAAAAATAAGAACAAGTTTTCCGACCTTGAGGAAAAATAAGTGAAATAAAAAAAATGAAGAAGCCATAGTCAAGTTATAGTGTGGACCGTACATATACAGGTATTATAAACACACACTCTCACTTCGTTCTGCGATATCACGTTCTTGCGTTAGAACCACACAAAATACGCATGTGTGTCCTACTTTTATGTTTTGAAAAGTGGAAGAAAAAAAAATAAATAGTAAAAAAAAAAGCACAGAAAAGAAAAAAAAGAAAGACGAAAGTCGTTTTCCTTATGGGGGCAAAGTGAAAAGATTAATAAATGTTTTTCTCTTCCCTTACTCCGTCATATTTTAAAATTTCGTACACACACTCTCTCTCTATTTGGTATTATTTCTAAACATGGATTTTCCAGTGACGGCTTTCGTGACCCAAGCAGGAGGGGAAAAAAACAGATCTTGTCCACCGCTAATAGAAAACGTGAACATATTTTTTTTTAACCAGTTAACATATTTTTTAAACGAATGCAACTGTGAATGCATTGTCTTCAAAAATATGTTTTACATATGGTCACAGGTTTAAGTTTCGTCAAGGTCCCATTTTATGGGGTAGTTCGGAGCCCATTTTACCCAAAACTGTAGGTCCCGAGTTCACCAACTCTTTTAGGATGTTAATAACAATTCAACCAAGCGAATGGGTGTATTCAGTGTTAAAATCCCCGTTATCGTGTTCTCGTATGTACCACCAAAAAATTGATAACTTGCCGCCAGAAAGAATGAAAAACAAATAGAATTTGATATACCGGTATGATCAAATAAATAAAATTAAAAAAAAAAAAATAATGACACAGAATTCTGCGGAACCGCAGTCTCGCACAGAAAAAGACTACGGAACTGGACAAGTTGTGATGCAAGTGGTGTGCATATGAGGAAGTGTCGTTATCAGAAATCGTCTTCATCCCCCCCCCCCCCACACACACTTTTGTTGTATCATTGAAAACTTGACCGGGTTATCTTGAGTCGATGTTACACAAAAAACAATAATAATAAAAATTAAACGCTGTCCCTCACTATTGGTAAAAAAAAAAAAAGCAGATTGCACATCTTAGAAGGTTGCGTGCATTCTCTCCCTCCTCCCCTCTCTAGTCTTCGTGTGTGCCGCGCTCCATAACGGTAAACATTACCTTTTTTTTTTAAATTATTTCTTATACGACCATTGTAATCAGCGAAGCTTATCTATCACGTTGGGGCTTTAAAAAGATTCACAGAAAACATGGGTGCCGCCTATTTAAGAACTAGGGAAGAGATTCAAATTTGTAAATATTAAAACTGAAAATCTGGGGTAGACATTGACGATTCATTTGTTTAAAACTAATCCAATTTAGGATAAGATAAGTCAAACCTAACATAACGTATCTTAATGCAATTTGACCCAACGTAAACTAGCCTCAAAATAACCTGAGCTAACCTAATCTTATTACTTAGAAGCAAGAAACAAAGTAATGACATTGTTATGTTTAAAACAAAGTCGAACAGAAAGACCAGACCATGTTTACCCTAATCTGGAATATAGCCGCAAAAATAGAACTATGAAGTATAATTAAATTAATGGGGAGAATTAATGTGAATATTGTGGATACGTCCGTCTCTCTCTTCAGCCTTCTCGGCTTCTCTCTTGTGACCTTCGCGCCAGGAAGCCCGCGCCAACCGTGATGGTGTCTTGAGAGAACTTCGCATCCTAAAAAAGATAACTTCAGCGTAATGACGCTGCACAGCAGCAACAGTTGGTTTTAGAATTCATTTGTTTAAATTTAGGTTTATTTTTTTCTTCTAAGCAGAAGTACGTGTACAAAAGGTATCAAAACAGACGAAAAGAATTAAAAACTAGAAAGAAGAAAAGGCAGTTTTCAAAGAATGAAAAAAAAAAATACACAGAAGTGAAGTTTATACGTGAAAGAGAATTCTCTAACGCAAGGACGGTACTAGGGAATCATAACAATATTCGTAATTTTTACTCCTGATCGCCGCTGTAATTTTTTTATCTCATTTTAAACAGAAATATTGTATATTTGTAACATTGAAAAATACAAATTTCAAATGCGGATTCTAGCAGCTTCGAAACTTTCAGATTTTTTTTTTTCAAATTCAACTCTGAAAATATTTTGAGAATTCCATTTCGTCTGCTCTGCTTAGAATCGTCTCCCTCCACTCTCTCCAAAAGTAAATTTTCCGAGATAATTTCTTCTGTCTCACGTGATAACTTACACCCCTGTTTTCCTTGGTAAATATTCGATACCCCCGTCCTTGAAATATTGTTTTCTTTTCGCGCCGTGCATCACAACTCATTAACAAAGGGTTTTCTTTTTTTTAGAAATAGAGAGATATAGAAGAGAAAAGAAGATTAACAAATTGTCTGTGATTTGGTTAATTTATGATTAACTAGTCTGATTACTTTCACTGCAAGGTATGTGGATTTGTTAAGAGAACAGTTTCACAAGGTTTACTTCTTAAAAAGCACGAAACATATTCCACGACATGAGTGTCATCAAACCATCCTGATAAGAACCATTGCGTATTTTCTTCATACGGTACGTATTTTGGAAGTGATGAAATTACTGCAAATCATTTTGTTTTCATAAAATAATTATTCGCAGTTTTATTTGAATGGTGAAAATACACTAAACGGGTCTAATTTAAGAGAAAATGTTTTTAAAATGCAATGGCCAATGCGTTCCTATATTCGAATTAGGGATACGCGGTAAACAGGACAAGCATAATCTCCGGACACAATTTCCTACGAGAAAACCGTTCCCAAATCATGAATAATTAGAGCGGAGAGGCAAAACTAATAATTATGATGAAACATATGACTAATTCAAAAGCAGAAAAGAAGACAAAAAAAAACGCTTGATTGAACATACCTGTATCCACTGACCAAATCTTGAAACAATTTCGTTGGCGTGTGTAACGTCCCACGATTTCCGATGCTTACTACACGGCCATATTCAGATGTCATATGTCTTACTTAAGTCACAATTTTTCAAAATATTTTTTTTTTTATCTTTACTGAAAGACACTTTTCAATTAATGCTTCTTGTAATACACTAGTCACTTCATCATCATTTTCAGGCGCTTTTCAAACCATATAAAATAACATATTATTTTCTTTTTTTTCGTAAAAACGATCACATCTGTATTACACTATAATGCCGTATTAACCAAAATTGGAACAAAATATTGTATTTTTTTTTTCTCTTCTAACACTGTCACTTGGTTACCAAAACTGATAAACTGTCATTGTTATCTATATCAAGGTAATATCATTGTTTGATCACTTTTATATTCTTCTAAACAGTTGTTCACAAGTATACCACATTAACTTTGATTAATATTAAACACTTTCTAGTCGATAAACTAATGTTAGGTATCATTGTCACTTGCAAACCAACAAAATACACCAGGCACTTAAACTGTCTTCTGCGAAAAATTATGTGGGATGTTTTTTCTTTGTTTTTCTCCTTTACATTGTGCGTGCACACATTGCATTTGTTTCCTTTTTTAAAAAAAGAAAAGAAAAAATAACATATAAAGTTGATTAGTGGGGGCAAGGCTTAATATGTTGTCACGGTACGAATTGTACTCTTTCCGTTTGCTCGAAACTTGCAGTTCCCGAGGACAGAAAAGATATTTTAGCACCCTTCCTGGTTTTTCTTCTCCTCCTTTGCGATATAGAAAGATCTTCAACTAACCCCTTTCATTCCACCTCGTGGTACCGGTAACATCAGACAAACTCACAGTCAGAGTTCGACCGCTCGCGCGCACACACATACATTCACACACTCTCTCTCTCCTGTTCATTTGCGGCCGCTTGTAGCGCTGCGGTCGCTCCTTCGCTTGCCTCCACAAACTGAAGCGAAATCATCAAGCAAGTGAAAAACTCGTGGCGAGAACGAAACCCGAGCTTGCGCGCGCGCATAACACAACGATCGACCGAACGAAAACCCTTTTTTTTTTTACTTCTCTTTTCCTTCTTTTCTTTTCAACTTCGTCCCGAAAAAGGGGAAAAAGGATTGGGTATAAAAAAGTGTTCTCGGGGAAGTTGTTGCATTAATTTGTCCAGAGATGGCGTTTTAAACCAAATTTCGTCGTGCTTTTTCGGCGAAGCCTCTTCCTTCTCATTCTCGGTGCGGTAAGATCAACGCAAGAAGACCAAGAGAAAACAAGGCTGAGGGGAGAGAAGTGTTGAGAAAGAAGTATTAAGCCTAAACACACCAACGGTTAGTTACAATTGGGTGGGACGGAAGGGAGCGACTACGTATTCTTGTTACGATATTACGAAGTTGGCAGAGGTTTTAATTTGGCGACGACAAACACAGTAGGTTTGGTTTGCTCACTCTGTGTTTTCAGCGTAGCGGAAGGGGATTCCTCATCGTAGCTAAAGGAAGTGTTTGTCAAGGCCATGTCTTGAGACAAGAGGTCAAGTAAGCGACAGTAGAGCCCTGCCTGGTCGGAGGTAGTCGACCTGGCCCGTGTTATAGTAAGACGAGGAAGAGGTGTCTACCTACAAATGACGTAACTCTTCCGCTGATATGTTCTTCTTCCACTAAACCTCCCGACTAGCGTGTGCCTTATAGGTCTTTGGCTACAAATAATAAATGCAAGTGGGAGCAAGTAAAACATCTCTTGATAACTTCCCTTTACAATTTTCTGTCTTTGGAGGGGCAAGAATAATTTTATACCCAGTCAACAATTTCGCACTAAATAAACTTAACTATACATTAGTTTTGTTAAAGGAATGACAATGATGTGCACTTCGGTTACGATTCCCACATATGCATTAACATCAGTGTTTTTTTTATTGTGATATTTGTATTTTAGAAGTTACTTATATTTTCAGTGACGGATAGGCTTACTATATTATCATCAGTCATATTTTATAGTTAATACTCCCGGACACTTAACTAGTATCAGTAATTAGTGCATTATTAGTAATAAAACAATTATAATGGTTGAATTTATTTGCGATTAGTAACTTTTTTAAAGTTGGCTTTGCACCTGAGAGACCCTGGGTTCGATGAATCTGGTACAGATCCGGACAGCCCCTATCCGTACAGACTGAAATTTTCATCTTTTCCGTACAGCTTACAATGACGTAAGGTGACTGGGTTCGATCTGACTGAGTGTTTTTTTTTTAGTTTTTAATCAGTCATAACAGGGTAATGAAGGGATAATATCTTCGAAACTATTCTCTGGCCGATTTCCCCACATTCTCTCCCCATCCTTATCCCGGCGTGAGTCATAGTTGGCTAAGAACCAAACGAAGTTCAAATTCATGACTAGAAACTTAGCGATGCTGTCATTGGTTACTGAGTGAATTTGGCTGTAATGTGTATTTTCCAGAAAACTGATTTTTCAGTGTAACTAAAACAGTTAAGTATTCTAAAAACTGACCAAGTTTTATGCCTAAATGTTTCCTGTAAAAAAAAACTAACTTCAGAAGCATGGGTGGCAACACTGCACATTGGTATCGGCACCAAACTTCGCACATACTTTTCTCATATCAAAACAAAGCAAAAGTGTAACTTGCCACTTTGCTGAGAAAATGCCTCGTTTAGCAGTATTATCAGTTCAAATTCCCAACTTTTAAAGTGTGGGTGGCAACATTGCCTTGTAATGGAATCCGGCGCTCCATGATTACAAGACAGCGAGCATTACTGAAGATATTATTTGTTCATTTTTTTTTTCTTAAAGTGAACTTACAAATTGTGTGCTTGAATATTGCACCAGCATTGATCTTAATATATGTGAAAAGCATATTAATTCGCAATATTAACTTTCGATTTGGGCCAAGAGAAGTATATCCTACACCTGACGTCACATAAACGACTTTCTTTTAGACGCGTGTACGTATGAAAATCAAGGACGTGATCTTGCAAGGTGGCCAATAGTCCTCTTATGTATGTAACGGCAAATAATTTTATTTCTCTTGCAACAACCATAGAATTTTTAGTTAGTCACAATAGAAGAAAAAAGAAAAGCTTTATTAACATAGCTTAGCAAGGAAGGACAGCTAGGAAGTAAAACCATTTAAGTCAATGGGAAGTTTGATGACTTGGACTGGAACATGTACATTGGGAACCGAATAGCCATAGTTTAGTGGTAGAGCGTTGGCGTAGCATTCGGGAGGTCATGGGTTCAATCCCAGCGACCAACCATTCTGACTGAGATGTTCCAGGTTTTTTCCTGTCACACCAGGCAAATTCCGTGATGGTAAGCCTGGTGTGACAGGAAACGTAAGCCTTCAACGTAAGCCCTGGCCGACACCTTCCCGCATCCTTTTCCCTTCCCTATTGCTGCCTGGCCATAGATACCTAAAGGACATAAATAAAATTAAAAAAAAATGTATAATGGAAATACGAAACAGTGCTGCATGAAGCTATTTGGGAGCCCTGGGCTAAATATTGTGTTTGGGCCCTGTTACCTGTTCCTTGTTATAAAAAGTAACTGATTTATTTTTGTCGGGATGAGTGGTGGCCCTGGGCCCCTTTAGACCCTCCTTAATCTGGCTCTGATAAGAAATATACGGTAGGGCTATCTATGGGAGCAAGAGTTTCTGAAAAAGTTAAAGGATTGTTGACAGCAAAACAATATCAGTTAAGCTAATAATAATAATAATAATAATAATAA
>JAGDQP010003425.1:56144-94276 GCA_022664845.1 Lepisma saccharinum
TAATAATAATAATAATAATAAAAGAAAACCGTGTAATGTTGATTATGTTTGTTGCTTAATACAGTGATGTCTTTCTTTCACAACCTATTTGAAATCTGGATCTCAGAACTTGCCAGACAATAAGTTTAAAGATTTTTCTTTAAATTATGAACAAGGAGAGAATCGGAACGTTTGTTGTCCAACTTGATAGACAATTTTATGATAAACATTTTAGAGACGCATTAATAAAATCATAACAGATCTGGAAGGAAACTTCCTTATTCTGTTTTCAATAAGCCGGAGGTTAGTCAGACTTTATCTATTGTCTAGTACACTTTAACCAGTTGTGCTGGCTTAGCATTTACGGAGTCACTGGTTCAAGTTTGTCTTTGTCCACATTTATAATTTAAATTTCTCTTGTGTTTCGTACTTATGTTCTATATTGGATACCTAATAAACATGTAATCTATTTGCTATGGGTTTTACTTCAATATCAACTTATTACCAGAAAATTAATTAAGCATCTTCTAAATACAGAAAAGTTCTATTTAAGGGAAGCAAGAAGAGTCCAAGGAAATGTTTCGACCCAGCCTGTGGTTCACTGCTTACGGTTTCTGATCAGCATTTGTTGGCAGCCATACTGACAGAGATATTTCCAGGCTTTCTCTCAATTTTTACCAGGTGATTTCTATGCAAAAGACAAAATAAGGATCTGGTCGCCAACTTCTCATTCCGTTCCCCCGGACAAGTGGAATGGCTCATAAAAGTAAATTAAACGAAAAATTAATTTATATTTTAAAAATAAACAACAAAAACAGATTTAGAAAAGGACGATTTGAACAAGCAACATTGCAGATACGAAAACATAACACTACCAGTTGAATTCAGTGGCGAATCCAGGATTTTCCTGAGAAAGGGCACATGTGGAATAGAAGGACATTTTCGATATTTACCCGTTACGTGAATTTTTTTAACTTCAAATTTATCATATTTCGCCTCATATTGCTAAATGTGATCATGGAATATGACGCCGATATCTTCCCAAAATGATATTTCTAGGTAAATTACATTTCTCGGGAAACAAATCGAAGTTATTTCTGAGATAAACTGTTGAAATTATGCTATAAAAAAATATTTTTATCCTTATGCCCCTTCTTTGGATCCGCCACTGATTGAACTCAAGTGTCAATAACTATGTGCAGAGCCCCGCGTCTGGATGGGCATAAGCCATGACAACGTCAAAATAATTTTTAATTTTATTCTTTATGCTCACTCGCAATAAATTACGAATAAATTAATTCTATTTATCGCCATGAATATGGCGACTATCGGTACTTTACAAGTGGGCAATTGCAGGACTGGTCTTACACAACAATATTGGTGTCTTTTCCGGAATCAGGTCATTTACTCGAAATTTTTCCGGTAAGGTGAACCGATAATAGTTTGTCATTGTCTTTCATCAGATGTATATGCCATCCAAGGAAGGAACCTAAAGTTTAGAGTGGATTCCGAAGAACTACGTTTAACGTGTCCTCACCGGGAATCGAGCTCACTCACTATCAGTTGAATTCACGTTGTGTATGTCTGACCCATTCATTGTAACCATTTTGTAGAGAAAAGGTCGGTTTTACTCTTACACAATAGACCCTACCCATTGACCCATTGGCGATTCTATTATTGCATCCACTGTTACAATGAGGAAAAATGTCAGTTACGTATGAAACAAAAGATTACTTCGTGTTAGAAATTTCCTATAGGTCTAACAACTCAACAAACACTTATAGTGGGTATGTATTGCTCAACTTAGAGTAGCCTATAGATTCCACATGCAGAGTAAACGAAAGTATTAATCTTCAATGGGAAACCGGCCTGAGTCAAAAATTGCCTAAAGGAATTAAATAAAAATGGAATAATGAAACGGGAAATATCCTTAAATTTTATGCAACACATACTTAAATAACGTTTGTTGGGTTGCCTACCTACCAGGTGGTGGGTTGAACGCCGTTAATAGATTGCTAACCGGTAATATAAGTACTGAATACCAGGACCCAGAGCTGAAATGGATCACTGGGTCAATCGCGCCATTTAGGTCAAGTTTTGGATCGGGTCTGTGGCTAGGATCCGGCCTGACCCGGTGACCAGGAAGACATTAGAACAGTGTTTCTTTCATGGGTGACTTGGACCTTTGGCGTGATCCCCAGAGTACAAAAGTCAATGGAGTCAAGACCGGGTCAACTGGATAACCTAGTCAATTAGGTCAGTCGGGTCAAGTTTTGGACAGGGTCATCTGGTCTCTTTGTCACCTAGCTAGAAATTTCTTTAGGAGAGTGTCCAGGGTTTTGCAAGATATCCGTAGTCGTCGGTACGTGTACACTCCAAGACTCAAAGAACGCAAACGACTCAAAGATTAAGAGTAGGAGTAAGATTAGGAAGAGTAGAACATAATCCAATAAGAGATTCGATAATGAAATGAATGCGAAAAACTCGGGAGGAACTTTCATTCACCACATCCAGCAGATGAGGAACCAACCAGTGGATCTAAAGGCGCTCTACTGCCTGTATTTCTTGAACGCAATTTCAGAACAGGAGTTTACCACCATGTTTTGTGATCTTAAGGTAAGGTCTTTTATGAAATTATCACGTTATGCAATTACATTGGTCTCTTACCGGCGGTACCGCGGCAACAATTGCAGTGTATCACATATTGTATAATCATATTTTAAACAGAACATATGGACAAACCAACCAAAAAGAGATGAGGATTAGGCTATGTCAAGTCGACCTGGTCATCATCACCCACGCAAAACTTTCAACTAAAGTTATATTTCATTGTTCTTATCTTTTGATTATATGAAACGTAGGGATACAAACAGGTCACACAGTAGCTATATTGATTGAATTGTTACCATTTTAAACGAGTGGTGATTTTCAAAGAATAGGAGCTACAATTTTTGATAAATTGGGCTTCAAATTACTCCTTTCAATGGATCCTCGCAGTACTTTAATCCCTTGATCACGCACAGAGAAATCAATTGTGTTAACCACTCGGCCATCCGGGGGCCGAGGAGGTAACTATATAGAACGAGACCTAATCAAATTGTAATCTCAGTAATTGATCTCAGTTCTCCAGGCCCTCACATTAAGCTAATTACGAAAGAAATGTCTCAATCCCGCTGACGGAGTTGCCCAGTAATTATCTTAAAATAAAAACATATAAAGTGTGGGAACACAACTGACTTAAAACCCACTTTAAACTGTAGATCCCATTCTTCTTAGGACGTCATCTTCTTCAGATGAAAGCCAGCGAAAAATACCATCGGTTCATCTTGTCCAGAAACCTTCGGTTCATAGATCTGTCTTCGGATGTCACCCATCATCATCATCATCAGATTTCGATGTGCCAACAGGAGAGCTGAAGTAACATTATTTTACAAAGACACCTCACCCACTTCTTCTCATTTCTCAGGATAACCAAAAGTCAGAAGATACAGCCCCAAAACTTATATCGAATTGAATTTACTGTTTATAAAATTACTTAAATAATCTTATAAAACCTTAATATTAATTTCTCTTTAATATATTAATTTTCCTTCTGAAGATACATTCCTTTTTAGCTGAGTTGTTAGCATGCTCGCTTTCTGTCTACGTGGCCATGGGTTCAAGTCTGGGGCGTACACTGAATGGAGCGGTTAAGAATCCACTTTACCAAAACTTGTATGTCCCATCCTCAGATGTTCACCAGCTCGTTTAGGAGATTAAGAACAATTTAATCAATCAACCCATTTGAAGGTAATGAACAGAGAAACATGTACAACACATGAAGAGCAATTAAATCTTTCTCTCTGTACAGCATTTGCCTATCTTACTGTAACAGTCGTTTCTTAATTTCTACAAATATATTGCAGAAACATGTAAAACACTGGAGAACTCTAGCAGATGATTATACATGTTCACTTAGCTAGCAGGATGAAAACTAAATATAAATTCTGTCTTTCTCTTCCTCTCTCTCGAGATGAAATAAAGAACGCTTGAGCTGTATGAAAGAAGAGGAAGAAGAAGATTATTTTCAAATGCAACAGGTAGCGTTTCAAGTCTGCGCAACAACCCGCAGCGTCGTCGTCTCCAAAACACGACTGGCAGCTTCTTGGTTTTCAGTTTCTGCTCATATTCTCGGGTTAAACATCTAAAAACAGAACCTTAATGAATAAATGGTGTGTCTAAGTATTTCACCTGTATTCTACGATTCTAACACATCGTTTCGTTTTTATTCAATTCGTCACCTCAGTTAAAAAATATACAAGACTTTCTGCAGAAAATTTTTCCCCCGAGTTTGAGAAGATATCTGTCACAGTCATGTTTCATTTATACTAGATGGGATGTACTACAGACAGCCATGCCCAAAACCCATTACAAGTTAGGGGGTGGAGACTCTCGACGAGCACTCTTCCGGCGAAGGGAATGGGTAAGTAACGCCTTGGAACTTAGTTAAGATACCTTCAAGGAAATTGATCTGGAAAAGCGGAGGACAACTTTGGAAAATCGCAATCAGAATGGTCTACAGCATGAACGAGAACCTGTATGTGTCCCCAATGTCAATTCGAAGTGGGTATGTTCGAGACATACTGTTAAGGACACACATCACTTGCCTAAGAAAACCGTAAAGGAGATGTGTAGGAAAAGGTATGCATGAAACGTCGACGGTGTTTTTCATTATCGTCGACTGGATTATCTTTAATAAATTAGTAAGTGGTAGTTTTATCACACGTTGTGACTATCTTACTACATTGAGTCTCACAAGAGGAAACTTAGGCAATGTTGAACGGTGCCTGTCTAATTATAGTACATTATTTCATTACAGTTTAAAATATGATCAGATTTATCACATACCCAACCCAATATATATATATATATAAATAGAAACTTCGTATTACAGCAAAACTAAGGTAAGTGTACCGATTATGGCCCGGATCCCCAATATGGCCCACCCCCTAGATCTCTGCAGCTTTCCGTTGGTGCTACTAGATGTCACCGTAAATTATATCCTCAAGACAAAAGAAAGCATATTTGCGCAACTCGTTTGTTTGCGAGAGGCGTGAGCGGCAGCAGCTCCAGTTGAAGTGGCATATTGAGCACAAGAAAATATTTTGCTGTTATTTTAGAAAAGTAAGTAATGTTTCGTTTCAGCATCTATTGTTGTAAACCTAATCAATATAATGCATGGATAATGTAGCTATGTGAGCATACGTGAACATAAAATGTGTGTGGCGCAATGTATTACATTGTGTAACTAGCAGGCGCCAGAAAAAGTAAAGAAATCAATACAAAATGCAGTCATAACCGTTTAAAATGAAAGAACTGGGTATTTAAACTTTTTGTACTGAACTCTCAACATCATAATGTTTAGTAATTAAAACGAAGATAATGCCAGGCAATAAAGAAGTTATCAATTCCAATACAAAGAATAAGAAGATTAAAACCAAAACAAAGCAAGTGTCATCACGTTTAAAACGACCAGAATTTCAGTAATGCTGTGCATAAAAGAAAGGAAGACAACTTATATATGGCGAATTGCAGATAAACAAACTAAAGTAAAGCCCAATGAGAAATATCGATGTATAGACTCGAAGATGGTTTATTATCATCGATCATCAAGGATTCATAGACAGACATATATTATTCGTAGACTTGAGATACACTACTAGAAAAACGCACTTTCCACATCAGATGAAGTTGAATGTCAAAGCATGTCATAAACCTAATAGACAAAGTGTTGACGGGGTACCTCTATATATAATACATAAAGAATAACTTCCATCGCGACCGCGTGTTTACATACGAACTACTAAGAAACAATAGTTGTTAAGAAGGACATAAGTAAACATAATAAAACAATCACGATATTTGTATGATGTGCTAAAAAAGACATCAGAAAACCGAAATAAGGCAAAGTATAATGTTGCAAGAACATGAATTGAATATGCCTACATGGCAAGAAACTGCTTCTAATAGTCCTGAAGAACCGACACTGAGTTGCTCCAAGTCTTGTGAATCTTGGTTTTCTAACCTATCTTTGTCAGGCAGAGAAGGTTGCAGACATGCATCTTTTCGTGTCGTAGTACAAATACGTTCATGAAGACTGTGTTTGAATCACTGCCAAAGATCACGGGGCATTTCTTTGCCCCTCATGTGAGACGTGACGTTCTAAACTTATTCATTTACGTTACACTTCTTATTTACTCATATTTTTTCTTCTTGTAAATTTACTTGTTTTTCACAAATTTTGGCATTTGTATGCTTGTAATGTATATATCTCAATATGTAGCATATATGAGTAATACAGAAAGATTGCATATCACTTTTGCCATACGCTCTTATTTTCCATAGCGCGCCATATTGGGAATACTATGTTCCCAATATGGCCCACTGGCAACATTTTAGTTTTCGATTTATTACATTTTTATACGTCATTTTTAGGAAGCACATTTTATTTTTAATTTGTCCAAATAGTCTCCCAACTTGATGGTTCAGTCGATTCGCACGAATAAATAGTCTTTCTTAATGAAAATAGTCAACAAAATTAAGGTGGGCCATATTCGGCCCCCCTACCTTATTTTAAAAAACAAAGAGGCTTCTTTCCCTCATTCATATTTGCAGTAAATTAATTTATACGACATTAACTTGTTTGACATTTTTACACTTCTCCAAATGATTGTTAAGGAGACGGTATTATTACACAATACCCACAGTTATCTTAAAAAAAAATAATGAAAAAGAAAAGAAAAACAAATGCACGCGTAATACGCATTAGAAATTTATAATTACATGACAGTGGCGGCCAGTGGTTGTCTCCACTGGGTGTTACACTCAGGCCCGCCGCCAGCCATAAAGTGTAGGGGGTCAAGAAAGATTAGGGAACGGCTTGGGCTCACGAAACATACATAAAATTAAATATATGTATTGGGGCAAGGAAAATTTACAGGGCTGGCTGGCTTGGACTTTCACTATATGAGAGAGGATTGGGTAGCTAATCAGTCACAATCAATCAACGTAGAGTAAAATTATGTAACATATACACAAAAGAAGAAGTGACCAGATTTTCAAATAAAGGGACGTTAAATTAATTTTGAGAAAACTTAGAAAAATGTAACTATGATATTGAGAATAGAATTTGATAGTTTGCCACAGTTTTTCGTTACTAGAAATTTGTGTCACCGTTATTGGTATTGTTAATATCAGTTTTAGAAACTTTGAAGATTCACTTAACGTTTTCTCCAAGCTATTTTGAACGATAAAGTCGAACAAGCCCACAGAATCTGACATTGATTGAAATTATTCTGCCGAGTGGATTGAAGACAGAGATGTTCTTTGCCAAGAAATGTGTAAATTGAACATAATTTCTCCACAGTTTGTTTTGGAAAATTCCAAAAGTAACTCGGAAATTTCTCTGGAGTAAACAGCGTGGCTGCCATAACGTGCTATATGAACTTAACGATTTTGCTTCGCAAGTAATCACATCGCATACTTCCTTCCCTTCCCTTACCCATTCCAGTCTTCCACTCTTTCTCCTTTTTGATACCGTGTTTGAAATTTCTGCTGTTTCACTGGAATCATCAGGCTGGTCTTGAATATGCCTAATATTTGTTTCAAAGCAAAGGGGAAAATAGCCTTTCGTGCCAAAGAAGGGTCAATTTCTCGATTTTGAAGTTGATTAAACAAAGTTACCCGAAGGAGCATCATTGTACTAAAAAGAAAAAAAGGAAGAAAGAAAAGAAAAGAGCAAATCAGAAATTAAAATGGCTGCTAATAAGTGTTTTCTTGAGTCCATGGATTGTGTTTGAATTTTTCTCTTCCTCCATCTTCACTATCTTATTCATGCACTGAATAATATCCTCCTTATGGTCAAAGACAGTATTTGCGCTTGTGGACAGGAAGTTCCAATAAGAGGGCTCCTTGCTCCAATCCCACAACCCCCCACTTTTAACATTGTTCAAAATATTTCTAAAATTAAGAGCACTATCAAAAATGTAAGTTCATTGTGAGCTAGAGCTTACAAATTACCATGAAATACAATGGACTACGATCTCGAAATCTTGTCCATTGATGAGTGCTGAGACTTCAATTAAATATTGACATCATACATAATCTTTGAAAATGTATCACTCATCAATGGACAAGATCTCGAGATCGCAGTCCATTGTATTTCATGTTAATTTGTAAGCTCTAGTGCACTCTAGTTACAAAGACAGTTAAGAACACGTCATTGATCTGAAGTGTCAACTTTTCATCTTATTATTCTTAGAAAGAAACACTATACCATTTATTAAACAGCATTTAGGCAGCAAGTTTGTAGAGTAGTAGCTAATGACTCAGACTTTCAACGGGGAGACCTGGGTTCGAGTCCCGACTAGGTAGTGTCTTTTTTCGCATAAAATAATGGCTGGAAACAGAGATTAGTCTCCGGTTCGAGAACTTACGACGCATCAATGGTGAGAATCAGAGTAAACACGTGTGTTCTTTAGCATAATGATAATGTAGTTCTCATATTTTACATTGGTCTTTCTCTCTCCGTGTCTTTGCTGAAGTTTCCTTCTAATGTCTTTGCTTCTTTCTCTTCTTCTCTCTCTACTCATCTTTATTTTCTATTACTTATTGCTATTCTCTCACGCACACTCACTCTTTATGTGCATGTGAGTCATCCAGAGCTAAAACGTTAGGGAAAGAGAAATAGAAAGAGGACGGACAGGGTAAGCATAACGGTTTGTGCAAATATAAAAGTTAATCCTTTGAAAAGGTTATTCTTTTATCCTCTCTCTCTCTCTCTCTCTTTCTGTATGTGTGTGTGTTCGAACAAGACAGATTTTCTTGCATAACATAGTGATGAGTCCTGTATAATGTCCATATTATTATTTCCCTTTCCTTTGCTTTAATCCATATATCTTAGAACTTAACGTGTATGTAATTTCTGCCTAACTCTCTCGTGGCTCTCTAAATGATGCTGAACGAATCAATTGTTTCTTCCTCCAAATGGAAGAATATCCTGGCATGCGATGTTTTCGCGCATATTTGTACTGTCATGTTGGTTGTCTAACTATTAGGCGTACAGTGAAACAATTCCCATGGAGGAAATCGCTTCTATTTCTTATACATCCAACCTCCATTTACTTTTGTAAGTAACTGTACATTTAGTACACCGGTAGCGGTACTTGTAATAGAGGTACGAACGGAAAACAAGGCGCTATAGATTGCTACGAATAATCTGGTTGTGCATAATATACAGGTAAATAATATTAATTCGTAAGATATGAGATAATTTCGTTACATTTTCAAGTTTTTCGAGATTCTGCTTTTAAAATACTCATTGCAATACTTGTGAATAAGGTACTAAGATTGGTACTTTGATTATAGCCTAGAAGAAAAATATAATTACCAACATTATCTTCACAAGAGTTATGTACTATTGTCACTGTGAACCAGTGGTTATTCTGTGATAGTATTGGTAATTTCGTGATAATACCTGTTTAATTTCGTGAGTATGTGAATAATCGTCGCTTTGATCTATTAATCAAAACTTGTAGCCAACTTGATTTGATTCGATGAAGTATCAATTCATAATAGTGGTACTAAACATCATCCAAAAATATGTAGCGTGAAAACTGTAGGAACGAAAACCACTCACTAACTGAATGTAATCGTCTATTTATTGAAAAATATCTATTTACACTCAAGTAAGGACTCCAGGCGGAATACAGTGTTAATATTGGAACCAAGCTGAGACTTTAATTCAAGTTTGTGTAACTTTGGGACTAGCCGACTTAACGTAATTGGCTGGAAAGTAAGAAAAATATCTAAAGAAATTGAATAATATATAAAACAAGTTATAGCTACCTAAAGAAATCTAGTTCGATGACATCTCGATCCGTTCTTCACTCGCTGTCACTACTGTTACTTGACAACTATCGCACATGAAAATGTCCCTTTTATCATTGTGGGATATAAGGTACCCGTCTAACTACGAATCAGGTGGCCCGGCCAGGACACTGGAGACTTTTCTCACAGTGTTCCCATGCCTGACGCTCTGAGGTCTACTCAGCCTTCTATCAAATTGAGTACCGGAGTGTCCTTGGTATTCCTGGGCATCTTGGGAAGGTAAAGGCGGTCGAGCGTGGGACTGACCACCCCACCTCACTTCGTACTGTAGGTCAAGAAAATGCGGGGCGCTACCTCCACATCCCCCATGCGCCGTTCACGGCGCGTGCGTATCGCACAGGGGATAGCTTTACCTTTTTTTTTGCCTAAAATAATACAAAAAGTGTACTGAACACATTCAGCTCAGTTTATCTGCGGCCATCCTCATTGTAGTTAGAGACACAAAACCCACAACCACAATCCTCATCATCGACGAACTTTAAATTTATCAGAGGTGCTCGAATTTTTATCTTTTCCTTTTTTTTTTTTTTTTCTGAAAGAGTATAGAATGATTTTTCACTTTAACATAGACTAGACCTAACACTAGCAAAATTAGAATTTATAAACTAGCGTACGGTCTAAGGACGGGCGGGGCCAGGTCAGACCGGGATAAGGTACCGAAAAGGATTACCTACGTTGAAGGTACATGCCCGGCGTCTGTCTGGTGTGACTGGGGAAAAACTACGTTAGATTGTTCGGTATCCTACATTGAACCTCCCACATGCGAAGTGAACTCTCTACCTGCTGAGCTACTGCTGTTCGGAAGTTTGTGGTAAGAGATTCTACAAGATACCTAGGCTATTTCGTGATACTTTGATTAAATCGTGATGTACTACAGGACATAAAGAGTGGCAGGAAACTGTATATCTGTCATAAAACTACGTCACTAAATCTATATCAAATACATACTATATGCACGTGCTTGGTACCATACTGACAAGGAAGGGTACCCAGGTGTAACACGCCGATTGTGATAAGATTGCACAGACATAGAGAACATCGAAAAAGAAGCGACACGTATTTTTTTATATCGGCCAACAACCGCAATGAAAGGGTCAAATAGGGGCATAAACATGGGGTCAAAATGAGATTGTGTGGAATACTGAGAGAACGAGAAGAGATATCGGAAAAGGTTAAATGTACGAAATACTACCCATAGTCGACGCAAGGCAATGAGGTAGGACGCACCCATGCGAAGAAAGCAAAACATCCAGAAATGGGCCAATCACACATTTCCGGATTTCCAACAATGTGCTACGGAAATGAGCGAAGAGGGTGGCAAGGAGCAGAAAGAAAGAAGAAACGAAAACGGAAAATACGTGTTTTTCTTTTGGGTGCATACTTCGAACGTATGCGAAAGAGTCGCAGATTCATCTCAATGCACGAAGATGAAAGAACACCCAGGAAGGATGCAAACGCCGTGCGTAGAGGCAGCCAGCGAGACAGTACAGCACAGTGGGTTGCATATATATCAGAAAATCAAGTTGAATTTTTTAATTTTAATTTATTTTAAGGCCTTTGGGCAACTATGGCTCAGGCCGTATGGATGATGATGGGATGAATTGGTGGAATGAAGAAAATGGGAGGAAACGGGAGGACCTCGAGAAAACCCACGCACACAGTGTTTGTCCATAACAAAACATCAAGTTGAGTTGAAGAATGAACTCATAGATAAGGGATTGAAAGGTCAGATGACGTAGTACGGCATGGCACGTCAGGTACGGTAAGGAAAGAAAGAGCAGATTGAGGTTGGAATTTCATTCTGGATGCTGTTTGGCTCTGCGAGGCGAGAAGCATATCACAGCAACAATGCAATCTCTACCTGCCATCACACATAGCTACACAATTCAGCCTGTTGTATCTGCCAGTGGAAAGTTGCTGTTGACCATGCTCATAGTCTTGAAAGAGCTTCATTGTACGTTTGGGCCACGGATTCAACAAACAATGTTCCGCCCACAAAACTTATACAGCTGTGCATCATCTGGGAAAGTAACGAAACAAATCATTAAGACGTTTGTTCCAATCGGTGTTCCTTCCAAAGGTCAATGAGCAAATGGTACTGTTAGTTGACTCGCGGACGGGTTATGATCGAGCCGACTTGGCAACAATAATGCCACTGAACAGGCAGTGTAACATTATGACGATACCTACGCACACACCTGGGTTAATACAACCTCTGGACTGTATGGTGTCAGAGTTTGGAAGAACTTCGTAAGCAAAGTATGTGATGCGGTACGCCTTCAGCAACTCAACATCAATCTACACAGCAGAGACAATATCCTGAAACTTCATAATCCCTTGTGCATAATCAGCTGTCGTCTCCACGGTACATACGTGTATTCTAATACGCGTGGTTTCGTTCTGGATATCTTTCAACACGACCAGAGTACTTTCCAAATCCAGTGGAGTTTTGTTTTCATCAGCTGACGTCATTGGCCTGCGCAGCAGAGTGCCAGAACCCATCCATCATCAAGTGTTCGTGGTGACAACGCTGTTTTTGTTTGTACGATTTCTTGCTGAAATATCATTTTTGTGCTATTTATCAGGAGTGAGCGACTTGTTTCCAGCATACATCCCTGCACACTGTTATGTTGTACGTACATATGTACGCGAATTTTCGTAGTGATGTAATGTTGATACTCATGCGTGGTACTGATATTACTCTTGCTGTTTATCTTACATATGTGGACCACCTGTTATTACATTCTATTGTGCAATGCATGTTTGTTTTTGTGTTACTACTGCCCATACACATTTTCGTTTCCAGCATGCATCTCATCGTTGTTCTCATTACGCGATATATGCCACCCACTGTGCAGTACTGTCTCGCTGGCTGCCTCTACGCACGGCGTTCGCATCCTTCCTGAGTTTTTTCCCATCTTCGTGCATTGAGATGAATCTGCGTCCTTTTCACATACTGGCGAAGTATGCACCCAAAAGAAAAACACGTATTTTCCGTTTTCGTTTCTTCTTTCTTTCTGCTCCTTGCCACCCTCTTCACTCATTTCCGTAGCACATTGTGGCAATGTTGGAAATCCGGAAATGTGTGATTGGTCCATTTCCGGATGTTCTGCTTTCTTCGCATGGGTGCGTCCTACCTCATTGCCTTGCGTCGACTATGGGTAGTATTTCATACATTTAACCTTTTCCGATATCTCTTCTCGTTCTCCCAGTATTCCACACAATCTCATTTTGACCCCATGTTTATGCCCCTATTTGACCCTTTCATTGCGGTTGTTGGCCGATATAAAAAATACGTGTCGCTTCTTTTTCGATATTCTCTATGTCTGTGCAATCTTATCACAATCGGCGTGTTACACCTGGGTACCCTTCCTTGTGAGAATAAAAGTTTAAACATACACCTGCGATGAGCTGCTTATTATCGTCATTGTAAATCTAAGAATGACATTTCTGTCACTAATGACACTCCTGTTACCAAAATATTGTTCATGGAACAATGAACATGTAATATGTCCATTCTCTACCAGTTATCACTCAACTTACTTGAAACATTTATATTATGTCTTTGAAGTATGATTGCGTTTATGTACGTATGTATATGCGTGTACGTGTGTGTGTGTGTGTGTGTTTGCATAAATATTTCCTTATGATATGTTGTAGGTATATTTTTCTTTTTTCTTTTTTCCATATAGTACAATTATTTTTATCTTTAGTTTTAATTTGTTGTATAATGTATCTTAATCAGTTATTAGTGTAAGTTAATACTAGTTAAGTGTAAGAGAGGGCCTAATGGCCCTAACCTCGATAGTATAATCGAAGACATGAAATAAGCTGATAAGAAGATTTTAAAATATTTACCATGATCACCCTCATATGCAACAATACATTACTTAGATATTTGTCTCTGGCTAACTTCTTTATTTCATTGTTGCACGTCCTTTGCAACTTCATTTTTGTATGACTGCTGAAAAAAGAACAACTGCCTGCTAACACGTGTCGTAATATAAAATAAAGCAACCTTGGGAGATAAAACAGCATTCTTTCTATCATCCGTCTGCGGAAACTGGAAGCAATTCAATCACTGGTTACGGCACGAGAGCTTTTAATAAAGTTATCACGAACTGACCAATGTCACGAAATTACCACGGTTTACCCTATTTGTTTTATTTCTGAAGTAAATCAAACAGTAAAAGAAAAATAATGTTATAGCACCTAGACTGGTGTGCGAAACTATTTCAGTGTTGTAATAATGTAAATTGATGAGTGGCATAGAGTCTGCAGAACTATAGAACACCACTCTGTGTGATAGAAAGGCTGCTGGGAGACTATTATATTTATTATATTCTGTCTATGTCGAACGTTTGCAAAATCAATAAGAGAAGGTAGGCAGGATAGAAGTCCTTATTTGATTTACTGAGTGTGAGCTTATTCAAAGTAACCTCCAGTCACTTTTCATATTTCAAGCTATTCTGTAAGGAGTAAGTTCTTAATCAGATCAAAAATAAAGACAAGATTTTCATATACCGAAGACAAATGGGTATATGGAGATGGTAGAGTTAATTATGATTAAACACACAGAATGTCCCAGGCCTACGTGGAGTAAGAACTAAAGAGTCTATAACACGGACTTTCAATAGTTTATAGCAACTTGTCTGTTACAAGGAAGTAAACGCAAGGGATCAGCTTTAGAAACATCCTCTATGTACAATGATAATAAACTTTACTTTTGGTTCACCTTGTAACATACAGACACAAAAGTCAACAACAGGAAATAATAAGAACTGAACAAAAAAAAGATCTGAACAGTTTATTTGTTATTTAAATTCTTCATCATAAAAATGTTCACCCAGAATCATCCGGGTGTGCAGCTTAGCCGTTACGATTCACGTCTTATGATAAAGGTACTGATTTTGATTTTGGGCACCATATTTTCTATCAAAAGGAACATTTAATGAGCTCATCGTTATAAATATTTTTTTTTTTTAGTTTTTCTGTATGCGACAAAGACGTTGTTGATTTGAAAATTGGATTTTGTTTTGTGTGATAATGATTTGGTATTTCTACACTCTTTATAAACGGACACGGATTCACGGATATTAAGAACCCAACTTCTTCGTTCAATTAGGATATGAGTTATGATCAAACAGGTCCTATACTATGCATGTATGTATATGAATGGTACCCTGTATTTCAGTGTCTCCTTCATATGTTTTAGTGAGTGAGAGAGAGAGAGGAACAAAGATACCCTTAGAGAATGTGCAATGTAATTACCTCAGTATCATAACAGAAGAAATAAAAAGCATGAAAAAGAAGGGGACTTTTTTTTTTCTAAAAATAAAAAAATAAAAATAAAAGAGTGATTCGTGTATTACGTTTGGGAGTGTCTTACTATAGTATATATGGAATAAATTTAAAAAGGAAATTGGTTCGAAAATTAATTACTTTTCACCTTGAAGGCAGTACAGCGCGAATGGATAATTACAATTTGTGAAGGAAAAATTTTTCCATGAATCTATTCTGAAAAGGTATTTTTTTTTTCTCTTTTTTAATTTATTTCTTGTTTCTATTTATTGTTGCTTTTTTAAAAATTTAAATCGAATGACCTTATACACAACAAACACTACAACAAGTTTAATTCTCTCTCTCTCTTTCCCCATTAACATGATCATGGGGAACAAAAAATCACTTTTCGAACAAGAAAATAGCCATTGTTTCAATGACGGTGGGTGGTAAGATTAGGCAATGAATATTCGCCCCTTTTAAAAGATTTAACGAAAAAAAAAATAGATTATAAATTATGACAGGTTCGTTTAGGTTAATTTTTACATCAGTATTACCAGAACATGTTCTGTTTTCAAACTCCCTTCTTATTTCCATACATATATATATATATATTTCATCCCTCCTACTTTTCTACGCATCTATCTTGTTTCCCACTTTTCTTCGCACGTTGTGAAGTCAACTGTTATTTTGATTCTCTCTCTGTCTCTCTTTCTTAACTGAGAAATTTATTTATTGAATTCAAAATGGTCTTCTCCACCCATTGATATTTTTACTCTTCCCCCGCCCTCCCTAATCATTGATACAGATCTGTAGGATACAACATTTTCTTTTTGTCTTTTTCGTTACAATTATTTATGAAATACTGTATATTATCTTCAAATTATTACTTTTAATTCGATTCATGATGTTATACGGTTTTAATGATCCCAAACGTTGTTATGGTTTCATTTTTAAAAGGAAGCAAAAATAAGATATTTGCTGAAGCATATAAAATTGAGAATTTATGGTAAGTTCAGTAAATAGTCAGATGCAACTTCTATTATAAATGAAGGAATTAATTACTTATTTAATGACTGAAGAAGAGAATTAATTGTTAAAAAAAAAGCTGAGAAATGAGACCTAAAAAGGTTTTAAAAAAAGTAATTGAAGAGGTATTATTTTGCTACTTGCCTGCAGTTAAATATTACCAAGTGGAGAAACGTTACTTAAAGAAAGAAAACCGTAAGCGATTACTAAATTTGTAAACTTATACTCGATTATTTAGTAAATAACTTAGATGTATGTAAAAGATATTGAGTTTTGCTGTTATTCTAAATTATAATTTATTGCCAATGAAAGTGTATACTTATCAACTTGTTTGCTCTGACGATTACGAATCATAAACCTTTCATCGTGTTCCTCAATTAGTATTGCTAGCGAAAATGACAGTTATCAACGAGATTTTAATAAGTAACAAGAAGAAAAGGATTGACACCAAGAAGACGACGTTATTATTAATATTAACATAATCCATAGTGGACGTTTGAGAGTGATTTCTCATTAGTTTCGGAGTGTTCTGATTACAATGTTCATATCGGAGTTCCGCTACTAACAAGTACTAATTGATAAAAAGAATGGAAAGGAAGTTATAAATACGAAATTGAGATAGAATCAAGCTGGATTTCAAGCTTGGATCATATAGGCACAGGATGAGTTGTAATACAAACAATGGTATGAAGTGGTAACTTCATTGACTTCAAAAAGGCATTCGATAGAATCACGAGAGGATTAAAAAGGGAAAAAAATACTGGAACAGTATAGGATTCCATGGAAATACATATGAATTATTGTCATCATAAAGCAAGGACTATACAAATTTTAAAACGATCAGAAGTAATAAACATAGAGAGAGGTGTAAAACATAAATGCATCTTATTACCAAGTTCATTATTTTCCAAATATCAAGGATTTAGTAATGGATACATGGTAGAACTCATTTACATAATTAAAATATTTCAAATTTGCTTGTATTTAATGAACCTCATATAAAAAATGTAGGTATGAATAAAGAAAAATAGTAAAGAATGCAGAAATAGTTAGCTAAGGAAAAATAAAACCAAAACATAAATGTAAAAAGAGAAGATATAATAAGAATAAGAGAAGAAGATATGGAGAAACTTAACTACCTGGAAAGAAAAGAGTTGAGTGAGAGAATAAAGGAGATCGGTTTCTGTGTTTACTAACGAACTAGAGTTGTAGGAATGCATGAAAATGTTCACCATAATTGCCCAAAATAAACATGAATTTACAGTAAACAACAGGTACTGATATTTCTTTATTATTATAATGATAATTTTGTCTTTATGATCCAGCCAATACCTTTCAACTACGATTGGTAAACCAATAATCGAAGATAATAATAACCACCGGCGTTACAGACCGATAGGTTCTGAGCCTGCCCCACGCCATCTGTCCGCGCTTGGTGGAACTGCAGTGTGGTCAGCTCTGCGCGTCACCTAGCCACGAACAGGCGTATTAGGGGCTTTTTAGGCCGAGTGGCCGTCTTTATTCACGTGACTCTCCAATTTTCCTCACGACGCTGGGTGGACGCCGAAAAGTGGGACTCCAGCCGGGAATTGAACCCGGGACCACGCGACCATGAGTGCAACGCTCTAACCACTAGACTATGGAGCCCCTTAATAATCAAAGATGTAACGTTAACATCCGAGTAATCCATCCACGAGGTAATACGGATTTGAACCCAAAACAAAGTAACTAATTAAAACAAATCCAACGTTGTTACATCAGTCCTTTCCTCCTATCTCTAATCTACCTAACATTATCTGTGCTAAGTTAACGTAACGTAGCGAATTAGTAGCAAACAAAAGAAAGAGTAAAATGGAACCTTCGAGAGACGGGAGCTATGACGAGCTGCGGTGGCTAAATGGTATAGCGCTCACCTCTGGCGTTAAGGGTCGTAGGTTCGTTCATGTCATGTGGGCTTTGTAGTGGACGAACACGGTGTGGGTGGGGTTTATCGGGGTATTCCTGTTCCCTCCCATTTTTATAATTCCACCAATTCATCCCATCATCATCCATCCGGTCCGTGCCAAAATTGCCTAAAGGCTTTACAAATTAAATTTAAAATACAAACGAGAACTATGTCTTCGTTGTTTTCAAGGTATAAGGTCGTACATTATACGGACATACAGTTACGCCCTTATGCACTGAACGCGACAATTTAATTTAAAAAATTAAGTAAGCTATTCTTTATCACAATCTTATTTATTATTTCCTGAGCAAAATTACAATAATCCAGGAACGATAACAAATACCATACCTAGTTCACAATTATTCAGAGCAATAGAATTTCCATGAAATGTTATCAGCCATTTTGTTGATACTTCCTGGACTTCAATCACGTTGTTCTCATTTTGTTAACTAGTTTGAACAACAAAATTTGCATTCTTTCTTTCCTTTTTTTGTATTGTTTTGTTATCTTATCTCGTTATTGTCCTCATTTTGAATTCTTATTTCTCTTTTATCGTTATTATTGTTTCTTCCAGTGCAGATAGATGCCAAATTCTTAAAATGATTGCTCACCAACTCATAAAAAGCCTTATATAAAATCAACATAAACGTCAGCGGATGACATGACATAAATAATAAAAACAAAAATAAAAGAAAAGGAAAGTAATTGTTGGGATAGGAATGATCAAGGTCTACAGGGAAGATTCCGCAGTAAATAAGGAAAAAAAGAAGGAAGATTTCTGTATAGTATTGAAGGTCTTCTCCGTCTCCTTTCTCGGATAAAAATCACCTTTTACTATTTACTACTCCCCATAGCTTAAGATTGCGCATGCGCAACCTTCAGTTAAATTAAAAAAAGAAAAGCAGACTTTGGAATACAAATACATACATAAAACTTCCAGAGAAATTCTGAGAAAACTAGTCAGTGTTTCTCACTTTCAACTGTCCTTTCAAGCAACTACTCTGTCACTTCTCCTCTTCGGAAGGTTCCCCCCCCCCCATGATTTTCAGCAATTAGATCCTTGACGTAAGTACCACCAATTGGATAACACTCTCACTTTCTATGTGTGCGGTTCTTAGCTCGATCTCCTGTGGCGTTTTACTGATCTCGGTGTTTTAAAATTGGATAGCTGCTTAATATTAACAAATAGTGGATTCTGGTCTCGAAATTCAGATAAAGGGAAGAATGGGAATTTGTCGAATTGACCACGTGATACTTTCCATGTCAACGTAAGCAGTCTGGTACACTAATGCCCTCTACGTATTGAGCCAAGAAGCTTAATTTCGTTTCGAAATCTATATTGTTTTATGAAACTGTAGCATGAAGTGATGGGAAATGGTTTTGAATTCTGGACTTTGGAGGATGAGAATGGAAATAGTATCAGCAAGGTTCAAAATTTGTGCAAATGAGGAAGTTTTAAAGAAATAAGACACGAATGTTGATTCTTTAATTCTTCCTCATTTGTGTAGTAGTTAGTAGTAGTAGTAGTAGTAGTAGTAGTAGTAGTAGTAGTAGTAGTAGATGTCTACCACCTAAATGGACTACATCAAATGAGACTGTTCGTTGTTTCCTGGTTAGATATTCATTTCTTCGAATTTTTCTTCTTGAATAAAAAGTAGTCATACAAGGACATTTGTAATTGGTAGTCTGCGTATATGTTCAATATAATTTGAATGTCATTTATGGCCTTCAGATAAGTATGGATCAGGCCAGAATAGGGGTCCTGTGAGGATGTATGAAGGAAATTGGGCAGGGGGGGGGGGAGGTCCGAAGACACCATCCCAGCATTAACCTTGTGTGACTGAGGAAAAACCTGTCAGGATGGTTGCCACGGGGATCGAACCCAGGACCTACCGCGAAGTCAACGCTCTGTCAACCGAGCTATGGCCGCTCGGTATATGTTCAACAGTGCATTAAATTAGTGTATGTTCCATTATCATATAAGGCAAAGAAATTCTCGCTTTCAAGCAGATGTTGTCAAGGTGATGACATCGTAACAAATGTTTTTTGAAGTTGTCGAAATACTGTAATACTTGTTCATGTATTTTAGTCATACTATGGATAATGTATAGTCATGAAATTTCTCTTTTCATTTCATTATTATGGTCATATATCTGAATTATAATGTAAACAAACAAATGAAGCATCTTCCTTCAAATGAGTGGGCATCGTACACTAGTGTGTGGGTTACACAAAGATACACATTTTGAAATATTATTTTAAAGGCCCATTCATCCGTTGCGTATACTTGTAGGGTTATGTACTTCCGTCAGTAAGATCATCACTGTTCCATATATATATACTGTATATATATTCGTACAAAACCTTGCTATTGTTTCTTTTAATTACTCCATAATGGCTTCTAGACCACAATCTGTGATATCTGCCTTCAGTCATCTAAGTGAAATGTAAACCTTATAATCGCAGAAAACAAATGGACGTAGTAATTAGAATCTAAACTACACTATCCAAGTTTTGTCAAATTTCCTTACTCTTTAACGGGATTAGCATTAGTTTTAGTTGTTTCGAAGAAAGATACAAAAATATGTATTCACCTCATAAAGAATACTTCACACAATCTCTTTTTTTATTAAAAAATTAGAAAATATATTTCACGCAGACAAGTATTACGTCACTATTTGTCGATATATTATATTACGTCTTTCGTGACGATCCCATGCCATCTTTGGGTGCCTCTGGTTCCGAAACTAATTTGCGACATCTATACTGATTAGTTTCTAAACACCCTGTATTCCGGCACACAGACTAATGTATGTATGGCAATAACGCAACTTGTTTGATAGAAACAAGTTGTATCAACGAGTATGATAAGTAAGAACTGCTTTTCGTCTAAAAAAAAAAAAATCAATGTCATGATCGTGGAATTCCCACTTGTTAGGAAATTGTATGAATACGCAATCAGAAGTAGAATCGAGTACTTGCTAGAATGTGTTTGCCAGTAAATGTTAGTGCTCATGATCAGATTCACCATAAAATAAAATACTTGTTTTTATCCACCACTTGCAGTACTTCGTCTTGTATTATAAATATATTATGAAATCTTACTTTTTACACATTTATTTGGCTTCTCCAATAATATTTTATAATATCATGCTACGTCACACTACCAATTAGTCGAGAATTGGAGAAAAATTGTTGAATTTGCCACATCATTCCTTACGCAAGCCCTTCGATGAAAAAAAAAATGGATAAACGTCAATGAATTAAGATGACTCGTTTATATCAATGAATCAAAAATATCCTCATGTGTTCTGACAGACTATGATCATTTAAGTGTTGGTAATACATAGCAGAAAGTGGAGTAAAACAATAGGTGAACATATTGTTATAATATTTCAGAGTTATGTACTGCATGTCGATACATCAGCAAAATACAGTATTTGTATGCGGTTCAAACAAAACACTATTTTAAAACACACGGAGATGTTTTGCTTTAATCTCCGAGCAATAAATACTTTATTTTATTGAATTCTAGTGGATTTATGGCCTTAAGGTATTTTTGGCTCAGGTTTAGATAGGATAGAGGCATGTGGGCAGAAGGCAACCAAGACCTAGTTTTGAAAGTACTATTCAAGGATTAGTCTGGTTGTGACTAAGAAAAATAATCTCAGTCAGTACATTCGTCCACTGAGGTTGATCCAAGGAAATTTTGAGTGTGAAGCCAATATTCAATAAGAAATTGAATTTCTTTGTTGAAGTTATCAAGCATTTGAACAAGAACGGTTACATTTAGCTTCTGGACGAACGAATTTAGTTTCTTTTAGATGAACACAACATGTACATCCGAATCTTCCAGGAAAGTATTTGTCAAGTGCAAAGTGCACAGAGCATCCGAACGCTCTGACTGAACTTAGGGGATCTGGTGTCTCAAGAGTGGTTGCAAATTCGTTCTCACCCGATCAAATTGTTGCTGTTGTGTCAAAAGGAATATAGTCTCACCTTGACTAACGAACTTAGGGACAATAATTAATCATTTAAAGAAGTAAAAATTCGAAATGTCTCTTGCTCGTCTCCCTTTTCTCTCTGTCTATCTGGGTTCCAGAATAAAGCCTTTCCTGAAGTAGTAATTTCATGTGTGAATGCATCCGTTACATTGCTTTTCCTTCAAGAATTCTGTTTCTCTTTCTTTCAGTCCACAATCGTCCCAAGTCGTCTGCATACTTCATTCTTTCTGTTTGCAAAAGTAATCACGCAATTGATGAACACAAATAATGGTATTTCTCTGTAATTACATTAGCAATTATACATGATGCTTCTTTCCGTCCACCCGCCTCTGTTTCCTTATTTCCAGGTAGCTAATCTTATACTTTAATACTAAATTGTTAATAAGAAGGGAAAGAGAGGCACAATTGAGCATATAGTTAAAGAAAGTGCTGTTCATACTTAACAGCAGCATGGTTGTAATTAGTATATTGCATGTCTTAACGTTATGTTTTCGAATATCTTTAAGCTTAGTCCGTTCACTCCCACAGTCTGCAAATTATGAAGCTAACACCTTCAATAATTATAGGCCAGAATGTGAAAGAAATAAAGAATGAGACATATCGTGTCTTATTATTAAACAAAGTAGAAGTCGATATAAAAGAGCATAAAGAGAGAGAAAAAAAAATCCTCTGTATTTTGTAAATGGTTCCACCCCTACCCTCACTTCCACGTCACCCCCCACCCACTTCGGCTTCATTACAAGCATTCAAATGTTCATTATCAAGTGTTTGAGTGCGGTCACCATGAGTAGATACACGTATGATAACAGAAGTGAGACTAGCATTTATGTCATATTAAATGTGGATTACAAATTTCATAATTAATCTGTTTTCTTTTAATGTCAGTACTAAGTTCATACTGCTTTTTCTTGGTTCTTTTATATATATATATATATATATACTTAAATCTACTTCCTTATTGGGTTAGGTCGAAATACATTATTATTGTCCTACTTATTAACTTATTATAACACACATCATCGTCCTACTTTCCTGTTTTGAGTGAGGGGGAAAACTCTACAATCATTTTGTTGAACCTGTGTTTTAGCAATTGACTCAAGTTTCAATATTGTAATGGGATATGGATAAATAGGTCAGTGTGTTAAGCACAAAAGTAAATAAACAATAAGCGTTACATAAAGCTGACCAAGCATCCATAGGAAGCAGACGACAACAACCTCCAAGCGGCAAGTGTTGGAAGTACTGAAGATACGCCCACAAATAAGGGTATAAAAAGGCCAGTCAATCACCTTTGAAGTTATCACTTCTTCGCTCCGAAAAGTGGTCACCTCTACCTGGCTTGCACTGGAGTCAGGACTCTCACCTTACCCCCGAACTTAGGTTGGTATACCTTTACCTGCTAGCTCGCACTGGAGTTAGTGTCCCTTCTAGGAACAATCTCCTTTCCTAAACCTAAGTAAAAATCATTGCAAGAGGTGATCCACTAGAGTAGTAATTACAGAGCCCATGTTCGGGACGCTCAGATTGTTATCTGTACAACACATTGTAAATATATAATATATTGGAACTTTATAATAAACTGGTGTCGGTAAACGTATATAAGCATTTGCTCTATTTATTCATCAAATAACCATTCTATTAAACGATCTACGGTCATAAGGTCTCTACCATAATATCATATCGTATATGTTAAGATAGTGCTACCACGTCATATACGATCCCATCGCTACCTTACGAAGTAATAACTGCAAGTAAGAGAAATCATTACGATATTTAAAAGCGCTACATGAGAGAAAAATTCACAGCCATATTCAATTTACTACTGGATAAGGCATCCCCCGGAGGGAGGTGTTGAGCTACTGCTCCCATGTTGACCAGACGTGTTGGGAAAGGAGAGACGAAGCCCTCAACTGTGATCACCACATCACCTCCCAATTGCATCAGGGTGTTGGGTGGACATCGTTCCAGACCCTTTGGCTACCACTAGACTAGCGGGGCGGTCATTTATATATAATTCACAGCCATATTCAATCCACTACTGGATGAGGCCTATATATATATATGGTATGGTGTCTCAGTGAATAAAACATAATTTGTGTATCTCTACTTGAGACCAGCACCTAACCTATATCAGCAACAAAAATTCCAGAGTAGGAAACGCTACTTAACAACGGATATTTATAGTACTGGATGATGTCCCCACAAGGCTGTCCTGTCATGAAATTATTGTTATATTATTTTGATGAATTAAATGAATTGGAAGTGCAGTTAATACTATTAGTGCTTTTCCAGAGAACTTCAAAGTAAATGCACGTAGTTGTCAGGATAGTTGCTTTATGATTGTTAGACCTGACTTCTTTGAGATAGTTTACCTTCCACGTACTGCTTTTCCCGCTCGCTCATTCGGACAGTAGAGCCAACACAACACTGGAGCATACATGAGCAGGTACAATATGGATGAACCCGATGATGACAACAGACTACATTTTACCGAGACACTTCACTGCAACAATATTCAACCCCAGAACGATGAAGTTACGCCCTAATTGAGCAACTAGTTGGTAAGAACGAAACCTACGATATATTAACATCCTCATAAGCAAAAAAAAGCCTGCGGGCCGATAGCAGAACTCACAAAAGCGAACCTATTCGTGTACCAGGCTATCTCTGTATGTTCATACTGTTCAGATGCACAATCTCATATATGAATATTTGCAATGCCGGTTTTCTTATCAGTGATATACAAAGAAGATATCATAAAAAAAAGACTTATTGAAACGAAACGACAAATTATTTTAATTGGAAAAAGATACTGTTCTTTTTCTGCAAAGAAATTTTTGAACAAACCTCAGACATATGTAAATAGTACTCGCTCGCACACATGTATGACGCACAAAATAGTTTACTATCAGCTAAAGGTGTTATAGGATAGAAAACTAAAAAAGAAGTAAGAAAAAAACAAACACTTGAAAACAAGTAATCCGCGACACGTTTAAAAATAATCTTGTGAACCTTCAGCGAATGTCAATCAGCCACAAGACCCGTTACCTTAGTTAAAGATGCAACAATCCCAGATGAAATACGACAGCCATTTCTCTTCTCTCTCTCTCTCTGTCTCAGCTTCTGTGAACCTGTTTCAAAGATTGTGCGCGCCTGCCTGCGTTGCCTGCATCGTTCAGCATTAAAAAGAAGAGGTAGAAGTGTTAACTTGACAATGTTATAACAAAAAGATGGAAATAAAAATCGGACGGAACTCATTACATGCAAATAAAGTTAAGCTGTCGCACTTGTTCGTCTCATACCGGTACCCTTTTGTTGTTGTTGTTGTTGTTGTTGTGTTTTGCTTTCTTTACCTGGGGGGTGAGGGGTGTAAGGAGTTTCGACACAATGAAAAATTTATTGTCACTATATAGTTTACCACTTATTACTAATTATTGTTAATTTTGACTGTGACATGTTTGGAAAGAGGTTCATTTTATTTTAAAATGTTCTTAAAGTTATTATGATTCTTTATCAGAAAAAACTAATTCTTTCAAGATGATAAATAAATGCTATTTGTTTGCATTTCTTAAACGTAGTCCATATTATTTTCATCATATGTCCGTGATATGTCCATATTATTTTTGTAGAAAACTCTTTTGGCATTGAATGTTGTCTTATAAAATGTAATACCGTCTGTAGTCTGCATTTACGTAGGTCGGTATTTATATGCTATTCTTTTAATTTAAACTACAACAAATCTCTTCCTAATACGTAAATTTTTCGCTGATATATAATACAGGGTGGTAACGTACTACAAAGACAAACTTCGATGGATAAGGAAAAATCCTAGTCTTCGGGGTGGGAATTCTGCTGCGTTTCGGAGCTACACGCTGCCGAAAGCGTGGGAAAAAGACACTTCAGAGCTTCATATTTCAAATTCCACGAATAGTAGGTAGGGCTCAAAGACTTCAAAAGTGCACTATCAAAAATGTTTATTCCAAAATTGTGAAATGGGTGTGCAAGGGATTCCCCAGAGGAAGTAGCTGATTGTCAGAAATTCTCTGAAGTAAAGGCGTTTCGAATTGAACATGAAGAGGACGACTTTTTAGTAGATACGGTTGGCTTGCACCAAGTCCATGCCGATCGATTTGTTCTTTGTTGTATAACGATCGGAAGTAAGCATTACATACATTCCACAAGCGTTTTTGTTGAATGCCACTGTCGGGTTCGATTACGGGTGATTACATATATCATCTTTGCACATACGAAAAGTTGTCGTATCCGTGCTCATTTCGACTCACCTTTTCCCCTCTGCTTCCTTTGGGGAATCACTTGCGCGCGCAATGTTGACGTAATTGCACAATTGCTTATCTTATATTGAACACCTAATTATTTCGTACGTGCATAGACTCTGCATTAACACATTTCGTTTCCTTTTTGCTCCACAAAAGTTTGTGTCATGTTGAAAATTATGATATTTTCGTTTATGACTTGTCTAGTAAATAGGTCCTGTTTTTCATCTTCAGTATTTCAGATCTAATTTTCTTCAGTAAATACAGGGAAGTAGCCGTATTCTAAATATCAAAGGGGAGAGAATCAAGAAGCAGTTTTCATGTACCTAGCACAAAACGATACCATCTAACCCAGAATCGAATGAAAATCAATTGTAGATGGGCACAAAAACTTCGACAAGAACACCAATCACATCATCATCAACACCATTCGGTTTTATATCAAATCCCTGTTTTTAATTTATAATGCAATTTTCCGGTTTCTATCAAAGTTTGGTTATTTTCACTAAAAGTTTTTGTTTTCTTATTGACAACCTTATTTAAATGCATTTCTATTCAAAGTTTAAAGGTATACTTTTCTCTTACTTTCTTTTCTTAAAATCAGAAACCAAAGTGTGTATTTAGCTGCACTAGGTGCTGAAAAGAAATGTTGCAAGTAATGGTCTTAACAAACAAAAAATGTAGCCAAGGGTACGAATTTTCTAAAACTAACATTTTGTTTTAAAATATTTTACACTTCTATTTTAAAAATAACATGCTAGCAAAATATGACATTTTGTGTCTGTGTATTTTTTTAAAAAAAGAAGAAAAAATAATTGAAGAATGATGACTTTGAAAACAAATGAAAAGTACAGGCAAAGAAGGAAGGAAGTCGAAGAAAGGGGATTTCTCATAAAACACATATTTACTGCCATTTATTTAATATTCTGATAACCTCTATCATTTGTGGATTATTTCTGCTTTTGGTTTAGAATTTTCCCAGTGGTTAATTCTAGTTTTTGAGTATGCAAACTCACTTTTTTTTTATTGGTATTCTTTCCCTGTACTCCTTAAATTTTTATACCGATCATAGTAGAGCAACGCCCAACAATGTACTGTCATTAAATTTTGAACAGTTGTGGTTTTGGTTCGTTGGTGGAGCAAAGAATGAATACACTTTTTGTTCTTTGTATACTGTTTGTATGCTGAGCAAAATATTATTACACGTTGCAACACTCTAGTCACATAGTAAGTAGATGTCTCCATAAGGAATATCATATTGAAAGAAGAAATTAATTCAACAATGCATTGCCATTCAAATTTGGATTTTCGTGATCTCACCAACAACGTCATTTTCGGCACTTTCACATAAGAATTTTACGTCGAACATATCTTTGAAACACTTCTTTCTTTTGCTATATTATGGCGGCTTATATTTTGTGTAAGCACAGCAAAAGATGCATTCTATGTACTGTACAAAGTGAGGATTAACCGTGTTGAATCTTTGAATGTCTAAAAACGGATGTAAACACTGGATTGGCCAGTAGTGCAAAGTTTTGAAGCGGATGTAAGCAGAGTATTGACCAGTACTGAACTCGACTTTCATTCGAAGAATGGAGGAAATGTGTGTATTGAAGGCATGGGGTGGGGCTGCCGAGATCTGCTTCATAGGCCATTGTTCGCCACTAGGAAGTGTGTTGTGTGGAAAAGTATTAATTGTCATTATGGCCTCAAATATTCATACATATGAAGATTACTGCGAAGAATATGAAATATAAGACGACTTATTACTATTCCGAATGAAGAATTGTGGAGGAGAACAGATCAGGGACCAATAGGAACAACAATCAAGGGGAACAGTTGGCTGGAGATGGATGGGACATAACCTAAAAATAGAAGAACAGGTTATCGCAACTACGTAAGCACGAGATGAAATCCCCTTGGAAAGAGGAAGACCAAAGGAAACCTGGAGGAATGGTGTCTTGAAAGTTATGTAGAAGCCCTGGGTTCAAATCAAAGCTAGTGCACATAGCAGTGCAAGATAGAAGCATGTGTTATGTTCCGCACGGAAAGAAGGGGATTTAGTAAGAACGTACTACGGCTCCAAATTCCAAATTTTGTGACTTACACTACTAATGTATTAAACGTATTTGTTCCCATTCCCAGTTCCACTTAGAGGGAACAGTTTTTGATAAGCACATACATATTTTTATCTAGCTTTATCCTTAATTTATCTTAATACTTGATCCTTGCCTTTTAGCTCACATTGACCAGAGCCAAAGATGCCAAAAATACATAAATACATTTTAGAAAAATCTTCCTTACATCCTTCCTGTAGTTGTTTATTTTTGTATCTTTGGTGATTTAAAAGTATGTTTATATCTTGTAAACAGGTCTGTAATGTTGAAGTATTGTTGTATTTCTTTTTTGTTTTTTAAAGCAAACCCTATTATTTGTGTATGAAACTTTCTTCAGGGCACTATTTAAAAGATTAAAGCGGTTTCGGTCGACGACGGTCCAGATGTGAAAGTTGTATTCTTACTGTTATTTTCATATGTGTATGAGCGAGAGAGTTGATGATGTTACGAAATCAGCCAATAAAAAAAAAAAAAAAAAAGGAACAAAAGCAAATAACATGAGAAAGAGAAGGAACAGGAAAAACAAACAAGAATTTCGAAAGAATGTTGAACATATAAACATATCCAAGGGATGGTATGCAAAATTATGTCTCATAGTAATTCGCTAAAGAATTATGTATGGACTGACTCGCAGAAATTAAAAGGTACAACATTTTTTTATACAGATACACACAGTTTGAAGCTACGATATGCACTTCATTTTTAAGAAAATAAAATATTCTCTTCTTGTTGCTGTTTTTGTTGTTGTTCGTAAATCAACATCAAGGAGGAATAAGGAGGAGAAAGTTGTAGGAGTGGGAGCAAAGTACGCACAGAGAGCATCACAATCGAAACCACAATTAGGACATAACAGAGCGTGTAACAAAAATTTCAAAAGAAATGAAAGTAGATGGCAACCCTGTATTTGTCCATAGTACGGCAAAGCAGGTAGTAGTATTAGTAGCAACAAGCAGTGCTTTAGGAAGCTGAAAAGTCACGTGAACTTTGACACGGTTTACCACGCCCAAAAGCAAGCAACGAGAGAAAAAGAGTGAGAGAGAGATCTACATATCTCAAAAGCGTCAGGATAAACACCACAGTAATAAAGACCCAAAACGTCACGATCTGCACGCCCTCCTTTCTGCTTTCGTTCGAAGAGATGCTTCTCGTTGTTACTCCCTTCATGATGTGGAAGAGGGAAAGTAATACTTTCTTATCTATCTTACTTAGTCTTTACTGAAAATAACAACGTATATTATTTTTTACCACAAAAAAGCAAACAGTAACAATTAGGTTCCTTCCAAAGAAGTTAGAACTATTATTATTTGTAGATAAGGGCACTGTATGGACGGAGCAAACGAACAAGACAACAAACACAAAGGAATTTACGTCACTTCGGTTCTAATTCTGTACTGTCCTGGTCAATACTTTAGCAGGTTAAAATTAATAATAAGGACTTAACATATATAGTCGTATATCTAAATTAACACAGGAGTTTTACAATGGTAGTGGCTCCAAATGGAAGTAAAGTGTAATAAAAATGAAACTAAATTTGGAAGAGTTGTTTCCCTTTCGTAACTCACATCCAGAATCTGAAGAAGTTTCGATTAAATTAGGCTTGAACTAATTTTCGCGTTGACAGTGGACTAATGGGTGGATCGGTCTGCTTTCGAGGAGGCTTACTAAGAAACATCAACCCTGATAAAAAAAGTGTCCTTGCACTATATTGTTACAAAGAGTTGTTCGGAGGTTTTTTGTAAAGGTAAATTTGCTACATTTTATGTGCACTTCTTTTCTTTTCATGATTTCATTTTTGTACACATTTTCAACACAATTCATTTGGTAAAATCAGACTTATTCAATTCTTCATTGAATTTCTTGAATCTGAAGGCAAAAACTCGTGACGAGTGCACAGTTGGTTAAGGCAAGAAAAACCAGGTTTTATTCCCAATTGCGGCACTTTTTTTTAAGAAAAAAGGAAACCAGAATTGGTTATTACTACAATCTAGCTGTGTAAAAACAATTTATTAACATATCTACCAGGCACGTAACTAGATATTGGTTTCGGGGAGTCAAGCACCTTCGCGGGAGAGGGAGGGTCCGAGGTCTGTCAAGCGGTGAAATTTATGTAAGATCCATATAATTTTGCCTAAAGTCATACTAACTTTACAAACAATCTGTATTGCGGAGTGAGGTCTCATTCGGCTGATCATTATACATGTTAAAGTGTACAGAAGTTAACTCATTTAAAGAGTTCGAGAAGAGTGCATTTTATTTTACTGTCTAGTCTTGCTAATGTAAAGCGGTAAAATAATCCCTGTGCGATGCGCACGCGCCGTGAACGACGCATGAAGAATGTGAAGTTAGCATTAGCACTACACATATTCTCAACCTACGGCACCAATTAAGGTGGGGTGCTCAGTCCCTTGTTCGATCGCCATTTCCTATAGCGTCCAGGATTACTAAGGACACTCTGATACTCAATTTTATAGGAGGCTGAGTGCACCTCAGAGGCCTAGGACCACTACCAGGGCTACGAGCACTGAAGAAAAGTCTCCAGAGTCTTGGTTAGGATTTGAACCAGGCCGCCCAATTCGTAGTCTGAGCCACGGTGATTCCCGTAGTCTTGCTAATAGTGAGGATAATACTTAAGTCTTATTAGTAATAATAGTTATTGTAGATGTACTGCTGGTAGTGATCAAATGTCAGTTCTGTTTGCAAGTAAAGGATTATAGCAATCATGTAGAAAGTTGTTCCACAAGATACGATATGAACAGACGAGCTACTTTGACATACACGTTGTCCAGTCCGTTGTATTGTTCTTCGAAAAAAAAAAAGATATCCCTAAAATACTTTTTAAAAAAAAACAGTAATTAATATGTAAAGGTATCATAACTACCTATTTCGTGAGTTGACCTGTCATTTTGTTTTAAAAAAATAAGATTTCATCTTTACAGAACTACTTTCGACGAACGCTCAGTCGGACTTTAGTTTCTTTCTTTTGAACAATGAACAATCTTGAATGTTGGAATCCCATGCAACAACTCAGTTGGTGCCAAATTTTACACGCATAGATAGTAAAGATCAATAACTCATTTACAAAAGTTGCGTAAGATATGGATGATACTACACAATTTTCCAATTTGTGCACTTACCTATAGGTCTATGGTATTGCAAGACATCATGAATATATATATTGGTTGAGCAAGTTAGTTGAGGTACTTAAAGCTCGAACGAATCAAGGCTGAAGAGTGAAGACAATTATTTTGAAGTTCTATTTTCTAAAATACAAATAAATTCCAGTTGTTCCAGTCGTTATATTCTTGGGGGAGAGAGAGGAGGGGAGGGGTACTTTTCTTTTTTTTTGCTTTGAGAAAAAGCCGCTAACGTAGCAAGTCCCCATTGCCGCATGATCTGGCTTTGGAAACTCGAGTCTGCTCCTTGTTAATTCAAGCGTCTTGCCAGATGGCAAAGCAATACCAGATTAAACCAAAATTGGGAGTCCCATAAGGTTCGAATTCAGGACCATTCGCACTAAGTGAAAGAGTTATAGCCACTCAATATATAGTTAAAAATAGTTGGCTTTTTTATATACAGTTATAGATTTATCTAATTTCTTCACCAATCAATTAGGACACTGATAAGAAACGCTGATTGTAGCTTTAGTTGCAAACTGAACCACATTTCGGGAAGCAAACAAGGAATAATAATAATAATGACCCAAAAATCATATGGCCATTTCTGTAGAGCCTGTCGTTCTGCATTCTTAATAACAAATTATTCTACTATCTTGTTACTTGAAAGAACATACATAACTGACTACGACTACTGGTAATAGTTGGTACTGCTGCTGCTAATTTAATAATAATAATAATATTGCTAGAAGTAGTAATTGCTGTTTTTGCAGACAGTTGTAATTTGTTCTCTTTAGCCTATATAATGTGGTTATCGCTAATTTCAACCAATTACGACAGACTTTTGCAACTTACATAACAGTGGATATTCCTCAACATCTTAACTTCCTTTCTTTCTTGATGTTTAGCAAGAAGAGTTTTTATTCCGTTTTTCAGTAACCAATCTTATCTTATTTTTTTTTCCTGCGATACGCTTATTATATAAATGTTTTAATATATAACACTGTTAAATGTTATGATAAACTACTACAGTTATGCATTATTTGGTAATTGTAACTCTCATAGTTTGGGGACAATCAACATTTTATAGAACAGGTGGTGAGTGTTTAGGCCATTAGAGTATATATGTATACACATATATATTTTTTTAAAAAATCGTGTGTTGACCGAAAAAAAAGAAGTTTTCTTCATCGACACATTCGCCCACCTGACCGCATTCCAACGATATAGCTACACACATACATGGAGGGAGGGAGGGAGAGAGAGAGAGAGAGAGAGAGAGAGGATCTGTTGTTGAGAATAATGTTCTGTTGCTCTCTGGTTCCCTAGTCTGCTAGAAGCATACGGTTCACTCACAACCACTTCAGGCTGCAAGAAAAAAATCAGAACAAACCTGTAGAGCTCGGGGAACGGTGAGGATATTGAAAGAAACGTGGGGGAGGTAACATTATTCGAAAAAAAAATGCATGGTGGGGGAGGGAAGAGAGAAGGGGGACAAGTCTTTTTTTTTTTTTACTTTGAGAAAAAGCCGCTAGCGCCAATAGCTTGGTGTGTTCGCCTCAATTACCGACTCGATCTGGCAGCTATTTCTTGCAAAAGGCAATTCGGTGACGTTATTACCTTTTTAACTGCAAGATAAAACGCTCCCGTTGAAAATAAAACTAAAGAGTATATAACCATGCGGTTAGAAAAAGAAAAAGAAAAAGAAAAGAGAGAAGAGAACATGATTGGAGACGACGAGTTGAAGGAATATGAATTAGCGCGTTTCTTATGGATGCCAATCAGTAAGTGTTACATAGAACCGGTGTGACTTTTTCTTTCAGTCTCTAAGTTCAGTATGAATAAATATGGGATTCATTCTTCCCTTTTTAAGTGTCCAAGACTAGTATTCTGTTAACTTCTCCACTGAAAGAAAAAGAACAATATTTATTCTAGTGGACCTTATTAAAGTGTAATCGATTTTTCGAAAAATACTTTTTTTTCTCTCCCTAAAATAAGAAAGTAGTTAATGGATTAGTTAATGTAACAAAAGTATTCTTTTAAAAGAAATGCTGTGGCAGTTAAAGACCTGCTTGTCTTGAATTGTTTTTAATGTTCTATTAGTGTAAAAATAGGATCACTGAACCGAGCGGACATTTTTGAGAGGCCATACGTAGGACGCCCTTCTTCGATTTTGGGGATTAAAAAAAATAATCATAATTTAGAAAACTGACTTGGAAAATGTTTATAAAATATAATGCGATAATAAAATAATAACCACGACGTTACAGACCGAAGGGTCCTGAGCCTGCCCCAACGCCATCTGTCCGCGGTTGCTGGAATTGCGTCCACCTGAGTGACGGCAGTGTGGTCAGCATTGCGTGCCACCTGGCCACGAACAGGCGTCTTAGGGGCTTTCTAGACCGAGTGGCCGTCACGTCTTTATTCACGTGACTCCCCAGTTTGCCTCACGACGCTAGGTGGACGCCGAAACGTGGGAATTGAACCCGGGACCACGCGAACATGAGTCCAACGCTCTAACCACTAGACTATGGAGCCCCAAATATAATGCACTGAAGGACATTAATCATCACTGTTGTGTTATTTTTCTTCTTTATATGAGAAATGTAAAATTCATGAACTATTGCGTCATACTTGAAGCCTTCAAGCTTAATTCAAAGAAAAGTACTCACAAATCAACAGTCATTTAATAGACTCTTGTAAGTAATACTATAGTCAATTAACAAAATGGCAATATTCTCATACTATATTTTGTTTTACTTTTACTCCCCCTCCCCTAAACAAAAGGACTTGAGTGTTAAGAAATGCAATGTGCTGTGTACCTTATGCTTGGGAGTGATACTTTGATCCTTCTCCCTTTCGTTATACCAGTCTTCTTTTCCTGAAATGCTGCAAGTCTCAACTAAAAATTTTATTCACAAGAGAACACAAGATATACCACTGGAACAGACGCAGGTCAGTAGAATCGCAGTGTCTTTTTCAATGTTTAGAACTGTACAATTACCGATTGATGGTGGACAATAGGATCTTCAGTTTTCGGAAAGTTTGCCTCTGAAGTATTCAATTCTGCCGGCCCCAGAACTTTGAGACATATTTATTGACGTCGAGACTTTGTCATTACACACAAAAGACATGCAAATATGCGCAATCAGTACGATCCTACATGTTCATATTCCTGCACAGTAAACAACGGTTTCTTAACATTGAGAGAGAGAGAAAATAAAAAAGGTCTTATCTGTGCAGCGAGAAACAATTTTCGTAAAAATGATATATGAGCGTTCTTATCTAATTAAAAATAAAAATATGACGGTTTGGAGATAAGTAATCTTATCTCCAAACCGGTATACTATCATTTTAATTTAAATTAAAGTGCTGATATTTTCATTTCTATGAAAATTCTTTCTCGCTGCACAGATAAGACCTTTTCTTTTTTTTTTCTCAATTCTAAGAAACCGGTTTTTATTGTGTGAAATGTAAGGTACTTTTTTCACTTTTGGTTGTGTCTTTAAATCTATAGTACGTTTCAAGATGCTGCTTTGAAGATAAATAAGTAGGAACATTGAATATTTCGTCATATCTGAGACGGGTGAGTCAATTGCACGTATTTTTATCCGACACTTTTTAAGTCTTCTGTACTAAAGAAGATAAGCTGTTTAAACTGTAGTGTAGAAAACAGTACCTAAATAAATGCAGTAATGTTATTCTCATATTAAAAAAAAGAAACTAAAAAGTAGGCTTACATCATGCCTTGTATAAACAAAGTTGAAAAATAACTTAAATTCAGCATTCTGTTTAGAACAGCTTTGCAAATCAGTACAAGTAAGGAAGACTCTAAAATACATAAAAGTTATGTCCTCTAATTTTACCGTACACATCTACCTGAATCCCTTGTTAGAAAAAAAAAGAAGAAAAGAAAAACGAGAAAATATATAACGGACAGACAGGTAAACAAACATCCCTAAAAGAGAATTATTAATCCTTATTTTCTCTCCTTTAAGGAGTAATTCGTCACTTCCGGCTTTCTCAGTAATGGCAGCGAAAAGGATTTCTACGGTAGACTAAGAACGTAACCTCTTTCTTCAAGTTGCTGTGAACTTAGCCACGAAAACAAGGAAAGGAAAAGATGGTTATGCTTGGCTTATGTTAAATGGTAAACATTGTATCCACTGTATACTGTATAGGCCTATATATGTGTGTGTAGAAGCGTGTGTTTTAGGGAGAGACAGAAAGATTAGTTTTACGAAAACAATAAAGATAAAAATCTTAACAAAATAAAGGGAACTAAGGAGTAAAAAAAAGAAAACGAAAGAAAATTTCTAATAACAATAATAATAACAAGGAAAAGAAGCTTACGGAGGCAACTTAGTGTAACAGGCAAATAAAACAGAAGAATACTACTAAAGAGAATATTATCGCCTTGAAGATCGCTTGTACCCACACCTACGCAATTACGTACAAGAACGGATATACCACGCTACGTAAATACATAAAAAAAAGAATCTGCGTATCTGGTTTTGGAAGCGATGAACAGGTCATAAACGTTAATGCAGCAAACGGTAATTTTATAACAGCGGAATTGTTTTTCCATGTATCCAACTAGAAAGCAGGGTAGATAGATTGATAAATATGTAGATAAAAAAAAAGCATATCATTCTTGATCCCTTGTGTGAATTTCTGTCAGTACATTATTACATAATATACGATCCCAGTATCACTGATATCAATATACAGTTATATAAAGACCTACAAGAATAAAAGTGAACGATTATAAAATTAGAACAAAAGTGACAAATGTACCCCCAAAACAGCAGACAAACAGTCCCATGAGTCTACTTGCATGCTGCATGACATACTAAGCATTCGCGAAGTGTCTGACAGATATGTTAGTTGAATAGGACATTAAAACTTGAAAACAATTTCTAATTGGAAGAAGAATTAAATCTGGATAAGTTCTTTGTAACAGTGATGTCATAGTTCAAATTATTTTATCATTAGTGATGTTTATGTACGTTTGAAAGGGTCCGAGCGTAACACCTGTTACGATGGCATATCTGATTTGTGAAGACTCATAAATATGCAAATTACCGCTATGGACCGCTAAAATTAGTACAATACACACTGAGACCAGCAGAACTTTGCATTTTGTTGAATATTATACGAATATCTGTCAGGCACTTCGCGAAATCTAGCTTGTTAGCTGTACATTGGTTCTTGTAGCACACAAAGCGCAAGTACTTGAACCGCGAAGTTTTACAGCATGCAGCAAACGCGACTTTCATGTTTTTAAACCGAGTAGGCCTATACTCGCTTCCTTTACTATGCAGCATGCCGTGCTGAAGACGCAAAGTGTGGGATTCCTTTGGAAAATGTACACTAAGCACTTTTCATTTTGTAGTCGTAGCCTACGTTTTATTTGTTTTAAAATTACGTCCAGTTAATGACGATCGCCATTTTGCACACATTCTTGAAGCCGTGTGTTCAAAGCTTTCTATTTTGTCCCTCACTATCTTGCCACTTGATATTGCCGCTATTTCTTTGTAGATAACTAACTTAAACTCTTTTGTTGTTATGGTCTTTTAACACACTTTCGATTTCAGATAACCTCAGAGAGTGATAGATTCATTTCTTTTTCAAGAGATCGGACAAGCAGATTGGATTACTTCCGCTCCTTATGTGAAAATGCCGCACAATATACTTACACCAGAGGTGGGAAAATTTGGTTTAAACAAGATGGAACTACTGCGCACACAGCTACATTGTCAGTGGTCATTATTTGGGAAATGTTTCCTGGACATTTCCTGAGCTCCTTGGTGTCCAGATCAGATGATATGTAAAGGTTTCGTCTAGGGTTATATCAAGTCGAAAGTGCACGATGGGAAGCAAATGTCCCAAAGGTAGACAGACTATAGTTCAATGATGGCTTCAGCTGCCTCACAGATTCCGTATCCGAGTAAAGAAGCTCAACGAACAGCGTCCGTGTTCTCCCACGCAAAGGGTTCCTCGCTACTCATCTTCAAAACCCTTACCACATTATCAACGTCGCAACGTACTACGAAAATACAAGCCAGCTTCAAAGGCAGATCAAGATCATACGTCCTGGAACACTGAATAACGGGACTTTCTCCACGATATTTTCTCTTACATAGCGAAAATTGCAGAACATGAAGTATGAAGTTTTGAAGGATCAATCCAAAATTTCAGACCTTTTCCCTGTTTGTCTCTTGAAAGACATTGAAATGTCCAGGTTTTCCTCTGACGCGGAAGTGAAAGACACTGTCATAGATTACTTCTGGTCACAGGTACAAGATTTGTTTGCGCAAGACATACGGGTACATCATATAGAGGTTCACTCGTCAGTGGGGTTCGTGCGAGGCTCCCGAAATACTCTTAAAGTTAGAGTATCACGGGGGCCTGGACTCGTGCCTATGGGGATTTGTGGTGCCAGGCAGCACTCTGGCATTATA
>JAGDQP010003426.1:0-50855 GCA_022664845.1 Lepisma saccharinum
CTTAGTAGAAGCGTGCGATGAGATAGGTCTACAGGTAAACATAGATAAAACAAAATACATGATAACAAGCCGAAGCACAGGGAATGAAGGAATTAAAAACATAAGAATTAGGGATGAGGTCATAGAGAAAGCAAACAAATTTAAATACTTGGGAGCATACGTAACAAGCAAAAATGAGGTAGCCGAAGAAATAAAAAGTCGCTTAGTATAGGGGAACGCATGTTTCTATTCAGTCCAAAAACTTCTAACATCGCGATTAATATCAAGGAAATTGAAATTAAAAATATACAGAACGGTTATTCTGCCGGTAATACTTTACTGTTGCGAAAGTTGGAGTACGACCCTAGCAGATGAACATAAATTACGTGTATTTGAAAATAAGGTTTTGAGAAAGATATATGGGCCGAAACGGGACGAGATGACTGGAGAGTGGAGGAGACTGCATAATGAAGAACTCCACGGACTGTACGATTCACCAGATGTTGTAAAAATAATGAAATCGAGACGACTAAAGTGGGCAGGGCATGTAGCTCGGATGGGGGAAAAACGAAGATTATATTCTATCCTGGTTGGAAGGCCCGATGGAAAGAGGCCATTGGGAAGACCGATACGTCGTTGGGAGGACAATATTAGAAGAGATATTCGAGAAGTAGGTGTTCGTGATGAAAACTGGCTTGATACTGCCCAGGATAGAATCCAATGGCGAGCGTTTGTTACTGCGGCGATGAACTTGCGAGTTCCATAAGCCATAGAGTTAGTTAGTTAGTTAGTTCCAATGTTGTTCAACTCAATTTATTCCCATGCTGCTTCTTTATGCCTGACACGGCGTGGATTGCTTCAATACACCATGCAGAGTGCTCTTGTACACAAAATAATTCCTACAACTTTTATTTCGAGAATAGTATGTGGTTGTCCAAATAAATTTTTTGCCATGAATTTACGTAGTTATCACTCTTTCGTTGCCTGTTACCTTGCAGGTGTATCGAGTACTAGTTATTTCTATATCATTCTATCTAAGGTATCCAAATTATCATAAAAAGGGCAAGAGATTTCGAAATGGGCCAGTCTTGCGTGTGATAAGTCTGCTTTTCCTCTTTGCTGAACTTGTCCAAATATTTTTTTCTCACTTTATGTTATTTCCTAAGTTTATTTTCTAGTAACAGCAGAAACTTTGTTCTTATTAGTTGGAACAGAATATTCTTTAGTGTATGTTTTTAACGTTATACAAGCATTGCTAAATTCTGTTATAGCTGGGCCTGGGGAAGCCTTCATAATGACTACCTACGTATATGTATACTATTATATGCGTTTTTTTATGAATATATCCTACAATATTTGAGACCGTCACCTGGAAACAAAAAGAAAATATCTAAATGCTCCCCCCCCCCCCAAAGTTACAGGGAAATCGGCGCCCTTGCCTGTAATCATTCCAATTTGTCCCGCAATATGTTGAAAATTAAATAAGTTGTAAATAAATTCCTTGTCAATATTTAGTTTAAAATGTGTAGTTTCTAAGTAACTGATTTAGTTTCTCTTAAAAGGAAATAAAATCCGGGTAAAATTAGTAGTTTTGTTATTTCTTTTTAAACTAAATTTAGTGCTTTGTCGAGTCCGTACATGAATGTTGTGCCGATCGCGTCAGAACGACACATTTTCCCTCCAAGTACATCATGGAACGAACCGATCGGCACCAGTGAGCTCTACGTAATAATACTGGAGTGATTGCCTAGTGTCAAACATAGACGTCAGAGCAAACATTTAACCTCGATCGTCCAGTTACAGTCTAATCTATTATGGACCAAATTTTCAGTTCTAATGAAGCTTTTTTACCCTTGTTATCGCTGTGAGGTCCGTTTCATTATGTATGTCTTAATTCCTAAATTATGCACGTACCGAACCGTGCATACCAGGTGTATGCATAAGTAGTTTCCGGTTTACCTAAGAGATGGCGCCAGCGAAAAGTACACAGCGTATTCACTTGACACATACGTCATTTTGTTCGTCTGACATTAAACTACAAACACACAGAAGTTGAGTCCGCCAAAAACTAGCGTCTTTGTTTTATCGTTCAGTGATCATGTCGAAGTTTGTGCCTGAAAAAGAACATTTGCGGCACGCATTGCTTTTCTTATTTAATCAAAAGAAAAAGGCTGTTGAAAGTCATCGTGTGCTGGGAGAAACATATGGTGAACACGCTCCATCGATTAGAACATGGGAGACATGGTTTCGACAATTTAAAAGTGGTGATTTCAATGTGAAAGACAGTGCGCGCTCTGGTAGACCACAAAAGTGCGAAAACGAGCAATTGCAGGTGTTATTGGAGGATGACCCAACTCAAACTCAACAGCAATTGGCAAAAGTATTAAATGTGTCACAAGAAACAATCAGCAGACGTTTACGAGCAATGGGGAAGATCAATAAACTGGGTAAATGGGTCCCACACGATTTGAATGAACGTCAAATGGAAAATCGTAAAGTCACTTGTGAAATGCTGCTTCAACGCCTCGAAAGAAAATCCTTTCTGTATCGAATTGTGACGGGTGACGAAAAATGGATTTATTTTGAAAACCCGAAGCCGAAAAAATCGTGGCTTTCACTTGGCGAAGCCGGTCCTTCAACACCAAGGCCAAATCGCTTCGGCAAGAAGACCATGCTTTGTGTCTGGTGAGACCAGAGCGGTATTGTGTATTATGAACTCTTGAAGCCCGGCGAAACCGTTAATGCACAACGCTATCGTCAACAAATGATTAATTTAAATCACGCAGTGATCGAAAGACGACCGGAATGGGCCCGAAGACATGGCAAAGTGATTGTGTTACACGACAATGCGCCATCTCACACAGCAAAACCAGTGAAAGACACCTTGAAATCGCTTGGATGGGACATCCTTCCGCACCCGCCGTACTCCCCAGACCTGGCGCAATCTGACTATCACCTCTTCGCATCAATTTGGCACGCGCTCGCAGAGCAGCACTTCAGCAATATCGAAGACGTTGGCAAATGGCTCGACGAATGGTTTACCGCAAAAGACAAGCAGTTTTTCTGGCATGGTACGCATCAATTACCTGAAAGATGGGTGAAATGTGTAGAAGCCGATGGCCAATATTTTGAATAAAACAAAATTAATTTCCCTTGAAAATTACGTGTTTTCTTTACCACAAAAACCGACAAAAACTTATGCATACACCTGGTATAATAGTACATGCTGTAAATAGTGTTTACATTTATTGTAAGAATAAGAAATAAATTAAAAAGTGGCCGCATAGCGATACAAGGGTAAAAAACTGAATCCCTTACGCTTGCTGCTGGAATCATATTCATTATATTTTTATAGGTGACCTCCAGTGAGCTGTAATTTATGCTGGAGTGAACGATTGTATTATATATCAAGTTAGTATTTGATGCCTGGCTCAAGAACGGATATTTAATCTCGTTCGTCTACCTCCAGCTCAGACTAAAATTGACCAAACTTTCAGTTCTAGATCAGTTTGTTTACGCTTGTTGTTGCTGTGCGGTTCGCTTTTATTTTTATCTTAATACTTGCAACAAAAAGAAGCGTAAATGTTATTTACATTCCGTGTTATTTTATGCACAGTATGTGTATAACTCAAGAATCACGAAGAACGGTAGTTCTTTGAGTAATGCTAAGAAACGAGTCTGTTAGCGGCATGCACATATATACAGCTAATTTCGGATCTAATTAACTATAAGCCTGATTTTGATGCTTGAATTTGCATTTGAAAGCTCTTTGCCATACTAAGACACAGAAAAAAAAAAATTGGTCGGTAGGACCTCTCTGGGAACGCCTAAGGCGGTTCGAAAAATAATCAGAATTTCACATTAGCCGCAAGACCACATAGGCGGGCAAAACTTCCGGAATCGTAATCGACGCTTCAATACCTTTCAAACAGTGTATCTCACGTTAAAATCGGTGAGAGGGTTCAAAAGTTATGACTCTTTTAGCAAAAGTTATGACAGAATTTTCACAAATGATAGAAAAGGGCCTCTGTCTTTTTGCTTTAGAAAAAAAAAATGGTTGATACCAGGAAGTTTTGGAGGTTAATTGCGGGCTTCGTAGAGGCAAATTGATGCATTTTTTTTTTTGTTGTTGTTGTTATAGGAGTTACCGTTTTCGAGATACGGAGCCTACCATGGTCCAAAATCGACCTTTTGTATGAAGACTATGCACTTTCTTTTGTAATAGGCAGCCTTACAAAATAAGTAATATCAGTATAAGAACCCCTTCGGGGTAAAGGAAAGAATGACGCGAGAATTACTCACAAAAATGTTATATCCGTTTCGCGAGTGACTTTCTTTATGTCACTGTGGGGGAACGGAGAATACTAAGTCTCATAATTTTATTACAAAGGAAACAATTCCGCCATAGTGACACAAAGAAAGTCACTCGCAAAATGGATGACACTTCTTTCGTGAATAATTCTTGCGTCACTCTTCCCTTTACCTCGAATGGGTTCTTGTACTGATTAAGATATACAGTAAATAGAATAAACAGACCACACACCGACAACATGCCATTGATTTAGAACTGAAAGTTTGGTTCAATTAGGATTAAACTTTAAAATGAGCATATGAGGTTAATGTTTCCTCTTAAATCAAGTACATTTGCCTGTAGCTGACCAGTAAGGAAATTTAAGCCCATTCTTCGAAAAAGGGTTATGGTTAGAAAAGGGAATTTCACATACCAGTACTTCTATTTCTTGCTTGACATTGCTATCAAGAACTTGGTGAAAAATGCGTTCTGGTAAAATTCCTTTTATAATCATAACTCTTTTTAACGCTCTGACACAGTTCCTTTTTGGAATCATAACTCCTTTTCGAAGCATGGGTGTAAATTCCTTACTGGTCACCAACTGGACATTATATACAGTAGTTCATTTCATTGAAGGTACAATAAACGCAATGCTCCACTCAAGGTCTGGAAGTATACCAGGCAAATGCCGGAATGGTATCTTCAAACTAGGTCCTGGCCGACTTCCTTCCAAGATCCTCTCCCCTTCTCGATCCTGGCCTAAGCCAAAGTTGCCGCCTAAAGGCCATAGTAAAATTCCAGTTTTCAGTTCAGAAATGTCAAAGTAGATATTTAGTTTTCTTGTTTCCAGTTCTATTTTTACAGAAGAATCTTACGCAATTTATGGATTTTTTTTTTTTTCAGAATTGAATACTTTCATTCCCGTGCTTCTGCATCTAAAAAATACATAACAAATTTCTGAACAAAGTTTTCCGAAATAAGAGGGAAAGAAAACTAGAAATGAGAATTTATACAAACAAGTGAGGCGGAGCACAATTAGGGGGACTGTGCATTTTTGCTATCTCCAAGATTCGGCAGCAAGCATCCTACTTGGGTGTTCAATGTTCGGTTGGCAAAAATTGGGCGAGACCTATCCAATGACACCTCAACCACCCTAGTAGTTCGTAAGTTATAAATTCGCCCCTCTATTTCTGGCACCGCCGCTGCTATGTGTATGATCTATACGGGTTTTAACTCGTCTCGTCAAGACCTTTCTAACGACACCTCAATCTCGATTCCTAGTCCTAGTAGTTACTGAGTTGTTGAAAGTTGTCGAAAGACGGACAGAGCTGTCGTATAAAGCTTCATAGCTCTTTGCTACTGAAGCCTAAAAGGAATGGCAAAGTCTAATAAAACGTTGAATTTTGTTCCACAAAGAAAACATATGAACAAAGTGAAAGTATAATTCGATTTTCTTTTGCAATTCTTAGAATTAATTCACTTAATTACATGACCTTCCCCCTACTTTCTAGAAAGAAATTTTAGTTTCAACAACTCGAGATAATTGTTCCTAATCCATTTTGCTAATGAGTTCAATTATTTATTCTCTTTGTATGCCAAACAAATAAGATGGTTAAAAAAAAATAGTTTTTGTTTCTAAGTGGAACTTTATTCAAATTAACATCCGTATCTCTTAAGGTTTCCCTTGAATGTAACGATGGAACATGATTTATAATCTCCCGGTACGTGGGAAGAAGACATCAATATTTTCTAGCTGCGTCTGTATGTGTGTCTGTGAGAGGAGTGGGTGTTATTTGGAATTGACTTTTTTTTCCTGTTATAAAAGGTCAAACGAGACATGATTCACATGTCAAATGGTTTTTTCTCTTTCTTCTATCTTTCACTGACATTTTCCAGTTTTCATTTTGCGGATATAATGCAGAAGTAAAGTGAACTATAAAGAACTGAATACTTTTCGTTTATCAGGCGTCTTTTAGCCTCTCGGACCGTTCTCCTACCCAGTTTTACTCTTTATAAATTAAATAGCTCCTGGATGAACGTAAAGTGAGGAAAATATTTCAATAATATGCAAAATGTATATCTTGGGAGCTTAATGTGGAATACCCTACCCCACATTACCCTCTCTTTTGTTTTATTCACAATTTTCATTTTTTTTTTTTTTCAGAAAATATATTTTGTACAAAACCGTGATATAATTATATTGAGGCCCTTAACTTTTTTTTTTTTTTTGTAAAAACACACAGTAAGCAGTACAGTTTTAATGTTCTAACAACATCTTCCTCAGACACTAATATCAACATGAACAGTTCATATTAAGCACCAGAAGCCCAAGAGATCCTTTCTACGTCATCCGCTAATCACGTCCCAGAATTTGTCTACTTTCGAAATCTCAAACAAATTTGAACCAATCACAGTCCTTCGTCCTGTGAGTTATAACACTATTCTCAAATTATATTTTAGGATAACTCGATTAATTGTTTTGGCTTAAATTTATGTTTAACCTTCAGTCAAGTTGATTGATATCGTCGGATTGAGCGTAAAACTCTTGGATGATTTCACACGGACGAACTTAACACCACCACAAAAGCGGGACTTTTGAACACAAAAAAAAAATCTGCGTATAAAGACAAATAAGTGTATGCAGAGAGACAGAAATTGGAAAAAATGAACGACCTGAAATGGCTTCCTTCTTCATTTTCTGATAACAGAATTTCTCAAGCCAGAAGAATGGAATACGGTATTTGAATTGCACCATATAGACACTGCATCTTTTTCTCTGCCTCTGCGAGAGGACGAAGGTGTTATCTTACAAATATAATGTCTGTAGTAATTGCTTTTATATTTATTGTTCTATCATTTTTATTTTATTTAGTATTGGTAAATGTTAATCAGATTGTGTTACAGAACAAAGTGTAATGAGACGCCATGTGAATGAATCTTATATAATGTGATCGCCTCTCATTGTCAATCATTATTAATTTTGTATTTATTCTTAAATTTTCATTTTTGTAATCATATTTCTATAATTAACTTTTATTTTCACACATATTTTATTCTGTTGTAAAGTCTAAAGAATAATAAAGATGGCGGGCAGAGAATCTCAACACGAACTCCTTTTAGCAAAGCAATATACGGCAAAACACACACACTTACTGAAATTATGACGTAGACCTATTGTTCTACTTTCCTTTAAGCGGCCATTTTGTGCATTTTTAAGACATCATACGATCGTCACGTGAAAGCACTAAAACGCACAAACAAGAGAGCAATGAACTATATTAACCTAATTATTTCGTCACTTCAAGACCGTATATAAAGGACCCCGACAGACCAATCGATCTGCTATCTCACACCGCCGATCCATGCTGTCACTCTGTACCACAGCTCTAGAAGGAAGCCTTGAAACATAGAAGGAAGTCTTGAACAGTTTAAATCTCATCTTAAAAGAAGCAGTCAATTTTAATACAAGTCTTAGAAGCCCTTTCAAGAACACAACTTTCAACTTTATTTTCCAAGGTATGTTTCAAGGATTTCTTAAACATTGGTGCTTAAATAGTTTCATTGCCTGAACGATTTGTGTGCTCTGCTGAATATTTTAGAATTGAATATAGTTTTTCGGTGTGTGCTGTATCTTATTTGTTCATTGATCTTCGAGTTGAGATTCTGCGCCTTTTTAGGGAAAATGTAAAATCTTGTTATCCATTTTATTCCTAAAGCTAGAATATACTCTATCCCAGAAGTAACCATTATATTAGAGCTAATTCCCACTTAACTTACGTTGAACGTCCCTCTCGTATTTGCGAATGCTGAAACCTTTATCTGAGTTACGCTCGAGTAGACTTCTCTTTAGCCCCCAAATAACAAAACCTAAAGTCTACATAATATTTGCCCCCACAAATAGAAGAATAATTTCTCTATAATTGAACATAATTGCAAGACGAAGCCAGACGTTCACAATAACACCTTTCTTCACTTCAAAGACGCACTTTTTACATAATGTAACGTACACTTCATCTAATAAAGTATTCAATTCCTTGTCTTCTCTCTCTCTTCCTTTTCTTCTTCTAGACCCGCCCGAAATGAGGTGAGGAAAATCATGGTTATAGAGAAAAATAGTTCGTGTGGTTAGCAACGGAGAGAAAACACCCTGTGTGAAAAAAGTAAAAGAAAAAAGAAAAAGAAAAATCACCCGTCTGAAACGACTTTTTAACTATGAGTCGTATTATTGCCATGATAGTGTTTTAACATACGTCATACGATGAGTTGTGGTTTTCATTTCAAATATGGTAATGGTATTATTTTCTTTTTCAGGGTTCTCGCGCAAGTGTGGACAACTACAGGCACTCCAGCTATTGCAACATTTGGTTCAGGTTTATTTGCAGCTTTGGCGGCTTTACTAATTAAACTTGAAGTCCTTGTAGAAATGATGTCCATTGGTAAGCAATAGGAACTTCTTATATGAAGGGAGTGGGGCAAAAACATGGTAACTCACAAATGTTTATTTTTTGAGATATTCAGCACCCGATGGAAAGGAATCATACCGCGTCGTTTAATGTTGTCCGACTTCAAATTGTGCTCCAGAGATGGCAGCAATATTTACTTATGGTAAGCCTATTGTAACATTTTGGGATTCATAAGATGGTAACCAACAATTAAGATGGCGGGAAACGAGGAGCAGTATACCAGCTTGCCACTAAAAAGGAAAAGAATTTGTAAATTAAACATTTCTTACAGCGAGTTCAGTGAAAAGATTTATTCTTAAGTGACTTAGGTAGCGAATATTATGGTATAAATAATAAAACATGGTAACCCACACAGCAGCATGAAAAATAGAAATTCGTTATTTTGATTTGGTACAATTATTTTAAGCCTTTATGTATAGCTTTACGTGAAAAATCAGCTTTCAGCCAATGAAAATGACTTGTGCAGCAGTAAAAATCGAATTTCTTAAAAGTTTAGTATTGTGGGTTACCATGTTCTTGCCTCACACCCTTCATATATTCATCAGGACTGTACTAATTTTGATTATACGTGGAAACGGTAATTATACAGTTTCGCCAACAACTTTCATCCATCTTAGTTAGAAGTGATTGTTGAAGAGTGAAAACAAAAGCTGTACTACAGTTTGATCAAAAAAAAAAAAAAATATCCCCACTTTCATTTTTTAAGTACTTTTTCACATATTTTGAGATAAATCGGCTTTAAATTTGCAGAAACGCTAGTGTTAGTTATTTCTAAGCAAGTAACGGTTAACTGATTACTGTAGATAAGAATTCCTACTACAGAGATCGGTTTCATCTAGACAAATCAACAATGAATTGCCTGCCACGTGCACAAAATTTGAACTCGTATGATTATTATTTAACTTCAAGGCAGTGTTTCAGTTTTGTTTCTGTTTATTTGAGCGGAACAACATGATTTCAACATTGTCTTTCTACAGTAAAGCGTTTCATTTTGTTTCTAGCTTGTTTCGTTATCCGCCAGAGGTTCTGTAATCTGTTTTAGGCACGTGAGGCAGACATTTTGACATCTGTGGCCAGATGATTTGATTTCATTGTTGCTTCTCTAATACTTCATAAAGAATATTTGAATTCAATTGAATTAATGAATTCTAGCCAGCTTTTCTTGCTTATCTCTATTGTTTCATAGGAATAGCAAGTGTGTTACCAGTCTTTAATTATACATTGTATTTCTAAGTCATCGAGTAGAGAGAAAAGTTATAACTCCAAGGAATATATGCTGAAGGAATATCCAATAATGAAATTGATAGACGGCTTTGGACCGATCATAAGTAGTCATTTGGTTCAAAAAGTAAACATAAATGAAGATTTTAAGTTTAAGGTAGTGATGATGTGGCGTACAAAAGAAAACCAGGCCCATGTTGTGTAGGACAATAAAATTGGTAGCAGTGCAGAAAAGGAAAATGAGAGTGCAAGGCAGATTGCTTCTACGGTGGAACAAGAATTGGGACATAAAATTTCACACCAAACAGTGCTAAGAGACCATTTTGAAAAGAATATTACGAAAAATAGAGGCTGCAAAGAAGCCACGCTTGTCTACAAAAGCAGATTCATTACAGACAAGTGTTCGTTATCATACGTATGAACAGTGTCGGACTGGGCCCCCCGGGGCCCCGGCTGGAAGAACAGTTTAGGGGCCCCAAGGTAGGAGTCGTATACATTCCGTAAAATACGGGATCGTCCCTTTGTCAGAGTTCCCAGGGGCCCCATTCTGTTTGCTCTATTGTAAATTCAGGCTATAATGATCATCATAATTGAACGAAAAATGACGGATGTGCTATGTTTCCTAAATGCTATCTCTGTTGTACATCGCAGTAATCTTCGGGAAGGAGCCCGTAAGGTATTGGGGGCCTTCTGGACATAGTAAGATCTACAGTTATCTTTCTGATGTCTGTGGGAATACTCAGTGATGTGCATCTGATGTAGGCCCGAATTTCGTGGTTCTTTTTGTCAAAATGTTGTAGATACTTACATAAGGATTAAAATTTATATTAAAAAAAAACGAAGTTGAGGGTGGGCTCCCGGCCGGGATACCGGCCCTCCGGCCCTGGTCAGTCCGAGACAGCGTATGAACATTGAACAACTGAAGATTAGAAGAGTATGATTTTCTCAGATCAAAAGAAATTTAGTGTGTTTGGTAATGGGTGGTGGTTTTAAATCGTAGATTGAGTTACGGGAGGAGTTAAAGAAGCATTGTGTTGTGTAAGCGAAGTTCAGTGAAAGTGTAATGGTTTGGGGGGGGGGGTAATATTTTCCAAAAGGGATGAATTAAGATTTGCATAGGGATAATCAATAGATCAGTACACTGGGAAATACTTAAGAAAAAATAGGTTTTCAGTACAGGTATGAACTATTTCACTGTGCAAACCTTGGACCATTTACATTTCACGATGATGTTTGCCAGTTGTCAACGATGTAGGGCTACACAGCAGTGTATCCGAGATCTGGACACTCAGCACTTACACTGGCATCCCAATTCACCTGAAATGAATCGCAGAGAATTTCTAGTCGGTTATGGCTTCAAAACGTTCTCAATATTGCTCTACTAGTAAAAAAGAAATAATGCACAAAATTGTTTATGTTTGATATCACAAAACTAACTTAACACACGTCAGAAACTTTCTGAGGTTACTACCACAATTAGTTCAAGCCCCCAAAAAACTGCTCGAGGTGGGTACACAAAGTACTGCAAACTGATTTCAATCTGATATTACGTAAAATTTTAAAATAAAATGTTAATGATTAAAGATTCAGTTACCAGTAAAAAAAAAATACAGTCACAATATTTCAGCCGATCCAATCAAACTTTATCATGTGACTTAAAAGACACATGTAAAAACTACATTAAAACTACTCTAGGTACCAGGAAGGTTAAAATAACATGATGTCTTTAACCTTTAACCTTCTTGTGACTTTTACCTATGGTATTTTTAATGTAATGTTTAACCTATGTCTTCTAACTCACGTGATGAAGCTCAACTGTAGTGAAATCACAAATAATTATAGAGAGATATAACCAGCATTTATAAATATTAACTCATTTCTTTCTGATTTCGAAGAAGTTTCTTTTCTCACCAGTAGATGTCTCAATAGCTATTTTCTTAAACATCCTGATAGATTGCTTATGATTGGTTCGTACTGTGATATTGCAGCAAACAGGAAAGGTTTTACCAATCACAGTACTTGTTTACCAGGTTCATTAAGAAAATAAGCTCTTGACCTCAGAGACCTCTAACGGTGTGGCAAGGAACTTACTTTTTTCCAAGTCACGTCGAAAATGCGCTGAAAATTGATAATCCAAGTTGTTTCTCTGTGGTGAAATATTTGTAGATATGGATTTAATCAATGTACCGAGATAGGAGATTCAGTAATCGTAATTTTTGTAGTATTCCATACTTCATTTGCACTAACTATCCATCTTCAATTAGTATAAGAATAATTTTATTCCTTGTATTGGTCTTTTTATGTGTTCTGAAAATCTCAGATTCATTTGTAGTTTCTCATAGGTTAGTGTAGTATGAGAACTGAGCTCTACTACACATAAAACCCAAGAAATAATTAGCCTTGTACTATATTTTGAAGCAATCTTAGCGCGAATAAAGTACTTTTACAGTTTGTTTTGTCTTTATTAATATTCACTGTTTATATTTCAGGTACTCTGCTTGCGTATACGTTAGTATCCACATGTGTTTTAATACTGAGATATCAACCACATTCAACGAATCTTGTTGAGCTATTACCAGAATCACTGAGAACACCCGTACCTGGTACACCAGTACGAGGCTCACCAACAAAGGATATCAGCAATGGTCAACTCCATGGAATGTACGGCAATCAGTTACAACCAGACCAGCTTCGGGATGCTTTCGGAAGACAAAATGGACAAATCCCAATGGCTTCACAACCTCAACAACAATTAGGATTCCGAACATCAACGCCTACAAGCTTTATGTCGGGGTCTCAAAATCAACAACAGAAAATTACAGTGAAAAAGGTAACCAGAGGCTCTCCGGACAGTGATGAAACATTTCCCGGTGAAGAACTTGAAGACTCATCTTTAAGGGATGACGAATATTTGGTTTCTGATCGCAGTGAAAATAAATTCTACGGCTCTCTACATTCCGGAAGTGGCAGAGGTGGTTTTGCATCCCGATTTCCGTTCATTGAACGACACTTGCAAACCGCACAATATCTATGTCCAGCTATATTTCCGTGGGTCGATAACGGCCCGGCCACAGAACAAACAGGGATGTTTGTTATGAAGATGGTGGGAATCCTGTATCTTCTCATCATCATTTTTGATTTGATTATTGTGTGGGGGATTGGTTCCTTGGAGCATGGCTCTGGCGCAACCGTCTTCTTCCTCGTTGTCTTCTTTCTAGGCATTGTTGCTGTTCTTTTACTAATTTCCAGGAAACCTCAAAACAGGTGAGAACTATCAAATAATAATTGCCTTTTAATTTATTATTACCTGGTAAGGTACAGTACTACCTCGTATGGTCCAAATATAAAATATACACTAATGCACCCACTAATTTGCGTTCCAGTTCTGAGTACCGACTCGAGTACATAGTGAGCGCCGACTCGACTCGAGCAGTTGTGATAACTAACTCGACTCGACTCAAGTAGGTACTGAGCAGCGACTCGGCTCGACTCGAGCACATAGTGGGCGCCGACTCGACTCGACTCGAGCACATAGTGAGCGCCGACTCGGCTCGACTTGAGCACATTGTGAGTGTCGACTCGGATCGATTCGAGCACATGGTGAGCTCCGACTCGACTCGACTCAAGCACATGGTGAGCTCCGACTCGACTCGACTCGAGCAGCTACTGAGCGCCGACTCGACTCGACTCGAGCACATAGTGAGCGCCTTAGTGGGTTCTTTGGTCCGCTCTTCCTCAGTTGCGAAGACATGAACAAGGATATACGGTAAACGAAATAAGTGTAACATTCGCTGAGGTCCATAGAAAAAGTGGAAGCAGTAAGCTGACAAATGGCGACAGAAAATTCTGGAGACCATTTTGAGCAGGTTGTGCATGAGCAAGAGAAAAAAAAAAGGTTCAAAAACCTATGTCTACTAAAGTGTGACTAGATGAACCAATCAACCGGGTGGTCTAAAGCAACTATGTGAATTGATGGAAAATTAAATAAATGTTGGGATATGAAGTAATAAAATCAAGTAAATAATAATAAAAAACAAAACAGAATTGTTATAGAAAGTATTTTGATTAAATATTTTACAAAAGAACTGGATTTCTGTTGTTAACTTATTTAAACAGATAATACCGTATTTTGTTTAAAACGCTCTGGTCATGATTTATTTTAGGTTGCTCTTTATTTTATTTATATGAGGAAGGACCGTACGAGGAGGTGATGCACTTTACCAGGTAAGATTAATAATGTATGTTCCTCGTTTCCTACTCAATATAGCTCTTAAATTTAGTTTATACTATGCCTGATGTTACAATACTCAATCATAAGAATTATTCACAAATTGACTTGTAATGATTCCTCCATGATTTGTACTAGTAATGACAGGATTTACTAACACGAATCATATTCAAAGAACAAAGGCTTATATTTCCTCACAAAAAAAATAAAATGTTATTGGTGATAAAAAATCTCAAGTTTGAAAGAAATTTTTCACTAGTTTGTTCTAAATTTGGAACTAAAAGGTTTTTTATTTTTTATTTTTTCAAATATATACATACATACTTGCTGACAAATTACCAAATACTTGGGTGAGAAACTATAAGAGTCTCTCCAACGTTTCTTTATCATATTAAACTCTGGACAACGTCAGGAATGAATGGAAAAGCAAGTGCAATTTAGGCAAGAATTGTGTGAAATTTCTCTACTGATACGCTTATTTTTTTCCTTCTTTTTTGATCTTTTATTGCGTTTATTGACATACTTAATAACGTCCACAGTTTAAAATGATGAACGAAACGTTTGAAAAGTCTTGGAGGAAGTTTTTCGACCAGATATTTGACGTTGTATCAGTAAGTATCAAACAAAAACAGGCTTAGTTTTACAAAGTCAGTGGAAATTGTTTTCAGTGACGGCTGCGATGTTTAGAGTGTTTAAGTTTTATGGTTGTGCATTTTCTTATTTAACAATGTGCATTCCTATGATACAGAAGTATGGTCGTACTTGTTTTTTTTTATTATTATTATTATTTAAGAAAATCCATCTCTGTGTAAAGTAGCCCGTTTAAGAATAATTTTACAGAAGACACCTTTTTTTTTAAAAAAAAAGGTATGATTTTACTAAGGTTATGTTTCATATTTCCAGAACTCTTAAGTGTCCTTATGATAAGACACATAAACATCAGCACAGTAATAAATTTTTTGGGATCAGTTTCTAAACATAAATACAAAGAAAGCTGGTTGGCATAACTTTAATCTCTGGGACAACTTGGACACATTCGAATTTATCTTTCGTTTTCTCTCCCATCTTGCTGAACGAATAACTACACATGAATCAAACAGTGCAAAAATTTTCACTTTCACTTAAGTCTCCTATTATATATATACCTACCAGGTGTGTAAATATGAAACTGGAATTTGTACATAAACGGCGTTAGGTGTCACTGTGGTTACCGTAAAACTGCGTCCTTGGCGCCACTTGCTTGTTTTACGATTTGCAACTCACAACCAGACAAGTTTCATGTCATAGTGTAGTGTTTAATAGCGTTGAACATGGCGCAATTTGTACCTACAATTTACGATGTGCGGACAGCATTGATTTTTTTGTTACCATTTGAAGAAAACTGCTACAGAATCGCATCGCATGCTTGTCGAAGCTACGGTGATCATGCTTGGTAAGTCACAGTGCTATGCGTGGTTTACAAAATTTAAAAGTGGCGATTTTGACGTGAGAAACGAAGAACGTGGAAGACCACCGAAAAAGTTTGCAGACAGCAAATTGCAAACTTTGTTCGATGAGGATGACGCTCAAACGCAACAACAACTCGCGGATCAATTAAATGTGACACGAGAAGCAGTTTCCATACGTTTAAAAGCCATGGGCAAGATTCAGAAGGTGGGAAAATGGGTTCCACATGCATTGACTGAACAACAGCAGGAAAACCGAGAAACCACTTGCGAAATTCTACTCGCCAGGTATAAAAGGAAATCATTTCTCCATCGAATTGTGACTGGTGACAAAAAGTGGATCTATTTCGAGAATCCTAAGCGTAAAACATCATGGGTAACTCCAGGACAACCGGCGACATCGACTTCAAGACCAAATCGCTATGGACGGAAAACAATGCTTTGTGTTTGGTGGGATCAGAAGGGAGTGATCTATTATGAACTGCTGAAATATGGCGAAACCGTTAATACCCAATGTTACCGATAACAAATGATCGATTTGCATCAAGCTTTGCGTGAAAAACGACCAGAATATGACCAAAGACAACATAAAGTGATTGTGCTTCACGATAATGCACCCTCCCACACAGCAAAACTGGTCAAGGAAACGATTGCGACGTTTGGCTGGGAAACTCTTCCGCATGCGGCTTACTCACCAGACTTAGCGCCTTCCGATGTTCACTTATTTGCATCCATGGGACACGCACTTGCTGATCAGCGCTTCACATCTTACGAAAATGTACAAAAATGGCTTGATGACTGGTTTGCAGCACGAGAGGCACAGTTTTTTTGGTCTGGCATCCACACATTGCCGGAACGATGGCAGACATGTATCGCTAGCGATGGCCAATACTTTGAATAAAATTGTTCTTAGCATTGCCATCCAATCACCGTGTCTTTTCTGTACATAAATTCCGGTTTCATATTTACGCACCTGATATATATTCACTTATTATCATGGGAATAGAATTGTATCTGTTCAGGAGAGCTTCCACGAGGATCTAGAATGTTATCATGTTCATGCAATGCACTATTCCGTTGTAAGATGGCATTAGATTATGTTAATTAAATTATCTTGTGATATGTCTTTGTTTTACTTGTCGTCTTTTTACTCTGATATAGATTGCAAGACCATCTATGAGATTTACAAAGGACAAAGAGATTCAAGGACTCGTTCTGCTTAAAATTTGTAAACAAGATACAAAAAAAAGCTTTGTTTCTTGATCGGACAAAATTGCAAAGGTTCACTTCTTATGGAAGCGCATCGTTTCGGCATTTTTTTCTCTTTTAGTAGTATGTTATACGCCATGTGGAGCCTGTAGCGGATTAGAATAAAAGAAAAAATTGCCAAGTATAACAAATAACAAAATTTCAGTTGAAAGTATCAGAAAACCTTTGACATCGTCAGGATTTTGTTAGCGTAACAAGTATATGAAATCAATCAAACAAACCACTAATTTTGTAAAATATAAACTTTTGGCTAAATTTTGATATATATATATATATATATATATATATATAAAGAGTTTTAAAGAGTGGTGGTCGTTCATGTAAAAGTCAATTTCTTAGACTGAAATTAGGTAAATTTTCGTTGATGTTTTCACGGTGAATGAACTGGAAAAAAGTGTTCCTGCACTACCAAACGTTTCAGTTGGTTAAAAATTTACCAAACTGACACGGTTTAATGATTAACTAACCAATTGATACAACTTGAAACCCAGGAAAATTTTGAACAAGAAAAAAAAAAGGTTTCTTTGTGAAATTATAGAAGTGTACATAACTTCGAAGCTAGATGTGCCCAAATGTGGTGTTCCACCGTCACAAGTGATGTAATGTTTCGACAAACAAGCATAGAAATTCCTCCGTCTAACAATAATCTCCATTCTTCAATCATAATAAAGTTTGTTCTAATATTAGGCACAACTTTAATTGTAATTCGCTAAGTCGATACGTCTCACGTCAATATTGGTTGAAATATTATGTCATTTCTGATCATTCGTCGCTACATTCGAGTGCCTTTAGCTCCGAAACAACATTGTTTTTTGTTTGACGAGTTCAGCTTTCAATATATGACCATCACTTCTTATATATCCTGTACTGAGAAACTAACAACACCTTATTTTCAGTAGCGTGTGAAGCCCAATCTGCCATTATTATTACGCATTTTCCTTATTCAGATTTTTTTTATTCTCCTCCATATCTACATATCGAAGGTTTCCGAGTTTCTTTCTTCACTCTTGTGTTGAGTCCATGTTTTGGTTCCATATAACACTCCATGCAAAAACATTTAATTAATCTTTTCCTTAACTATTTCTTTATCAGTTCACAAAAGAGATTCTTTTTAGTAAACTCTTCTCTCCCCCATTGTTATTCCCAATTGTATCTCTTTTTCACATTCCATATCTTCATCTATAGTATTTCAAAGATGCTTGAAGCTGGAAATCTGTTCTACATTTTTTTCTTCCAATTTTTATGGTTGTTGTGGTTCTATTTTCTCCAGTTATCATCACTTTCAGTGTCTTTACGTTTACCCGATTTTGATGCTTGAACTTGCATTTGAAAGCTCTTTGCCATACTATGACACAGAAAAACAATTGGGTCGGTACGACCTCCTTGAGACCCCCCCTAGGGCAGTTCGAAAAAAAATATTAAAAATTTCACCTTTCTGACGATAGCACTGATCCCAGATCATATAGGCGGCCGAAACTTGCGGAATCGTAATCTACGCTTCAATACCTTTCAAACGGTGTATCACACGTCAAAATCGGTGAAGGGGTTCAAAAGTTATGACTTTTTTTTTAGCCCAACCACAGACTTTTCACAAATGATAGAAAAGTGTCTGTCATTCTGTGAGCTCTTCAGACTTGTACTTTGTGAACACGTGAACTTCGCTCTCTTCTTCTATACTTGAAAACGTATAATACACGAAATATAGTGACTTTTTATATGTGAATATGTGTGATCTAATGTGAAACTAAGGTGTAAGTATTATCCATTTTTCTCCTTCATCTGTCTTAAATTTACCTTATATATACCGTATATATATATATATATATATATATAAGGCAAATGAAGGAGAAAAAAGGATTACTTACAGCTTACTAACGCACTAGATCACACATATTCACATATAAAAAGTCACTATATTTCGTGTATTCACACTTTTTCAAGTAGAGAGGAAGACAACGAAGTGCACGTGTTTACAAAGTACAAGTTTGAAGAGACAGTGGCGACACGCAGCGGACAAAACATCAAAACTGGAGAACAACTGACTGCTGTAGCTCGTAGATATCCGGAACTTGAAATAATAATAACTGTATAGCGTGTAAGTACAAGGTGGGATCAAGGGTCGAAATGTGTTGAAAATGCAGAGGAAAAGGTGAGCTTAGAGTTATTGAAGGTTAAGGCCAGGTTTTATTTTCGCGCTCAAACCGTGAATAAAGGCATTCTCCCACAGACGGCGTGTTGAGGTGCTGGTCGTAGGGGGTAAAATGTGGATTATGGCAACCAGGAAAGATAGATCAAAATTGGTATTGTGGGACTCGGTGTGCAAGGAAACTGGGGCATCCGGTTTGTTGATAGTACAGAAGTGACGAGGGTTATTAATTCGAATGTTAAGAGCACAACTTGTTTCTCCCACATAAAAGGCATCACAGAAGTTGCAAGTTAGGATGTATACAACATTAGGATTGTGGCATGTACCCTTGGGATTGAGGGTGTACCGACCATTAGCAGTATTGATAGTGATTGTGGGAGAAGTGATGAAAATGGAGCAGACCTTATATCTGGGTCTCTGGCATGTCTGGGCACCGGTTTGGTGTGGTGAGAAGGAGGGGTTCGTACTTACCAAGATGTTTCTAAGATTAGGTTGATGTTGAAAAAGTAATCTAGGTTTGGTAGTGAATATTGATTTTGTGTCTGGGTCAGATTGGAGGATGTGGAAATTAGAGTGTAGGATTTGTTTGACCTTGGTTAGTTTAGGATGGAACTGGGTGATTAGAGCCGGTGGGTTGGATTTTTTAGTGGGTTGAGTGTGTGGGGATGCACGGCGGATCTGTTTGGTTTCAAGGTTCGAAGGGTAGCCTCGGTTGATTAGAGTCTCCTGAAGGCGTTGGTTGTAAGTTTCAGCAGCAGAGGTGGTGGAATTCAGGCGTTGTCCTCTGAGGGCAAGGGAGAAAGGAATCGCTTTCTTGGTGTGGTAAGGATGGGAACTTGAGTAGTGTAAATACTGCATATAGTTGGTGGGTTTTATGTGAACGGAAGTGGTCAGAGTGTTGTTTTCTAAGGTGATGTCCACGTCAAGGAATGTGATTCTTTTGTCGGAAATGGACCAGGTGAACTCGACAACACGGAATTGGTTCAGTTGTTCTAGGAATGTCTTGAGACTGGTTTCACCATGAGTCCATAGCATTATTATATCGTCCAAGAATCTTACCCAGAGTAGAGGGGTCAAGGTTGAGTTTGCAGGAAATCATGTTCGAGTTTGCCCATAAACAGATTTGCATAAGAAGGTGACATTCTCGTACCCATGGCTGTGCCTCGGATCTGAAGGTAGTGTTTGTCGTCAAAGGTGAAGTTGTTACATGTGAGAACTAGGTTGGCCAGGTTAAGAAGGAAAGCTGTTGTTGGGCTATGAGGTCTAGGTCTCTAGTTAAGGAAGAATTCCATAGCTGCTAGGCCATGGGTATGAGACCGCGTAATTATATATATGTATATATATATATATATAACTAGTACAAAGGAAAGCCGGGAAGGCAATTTAAGGTAAATTTAACACAAATGAAGGAGAAAAAAGGATTACTTACAACTTACTAACGCATTAGATCACACATTTTCACATGTACACATAAAAAAGTCACTATATTTCGTGTATTCACACTGTTTCAAGTAGAGAGGAAGACAGCGAAGTTCACGTGTTCACAAAGTACAAGTTTGAAGAGACAGGGGCGACACGTAGCGGAAAAAACATCAAAACTGGAGAACAACTGACTGCTGTAGCGCGTAGATATCCGGAACTTGAAATAATAATAACTGTATAGCGTGTAAGTACAAGGTGGGATCGTGGATGGAAATGTGTTGAAAATGCAGAGGAAAAGGGGAGCTTAGAGTTATTGAAGGTTAAGGCCAGGTTTTATTTTCGCGCTCAAACCGTGAATAAAGGCATTCTCCCACAGACGGCGTGTTGAGGTGCTGGTCGTAGGGGGTAAAATGTGGATTATGGCAACCAGGAAAGATAGATCAAAATTGGTATTGTGGGACTCGGTGTGCAAGGAAACTGGGGCATCCGGTTTGTCGATAGTACAGAAGTGACGATGGTTATTAATTCGAATGTTGAGAGCACAACTTGTTTCTCCCACATAAAAGGCATCACAGAACTTGCAGGTTAGGATGTATATAACCTGCATGTACCTTTGGGATTGATTGTGTACCAGGCATTAGCAGTATTGATAGTGATTGTGGGAGAAGTAATGAAAATGGAGCAGACCTTACATCTGGATCTCTGGCATGTATGGGCGCCGGTTTGGTGTGGTGGCAAGGAGGGATTCGGATGGACCAAAATGTTTCTAAGATTAGGTGGATGTTGCAAAACTAATCTAGGTTTGGTGGGGAATATTGATCTTGTGTCTGGGTGAGATTGGAGAATGTGGAAATTAGAGTGTAGGATTTGTTTGATCTTGGTTAGTTTAGGATAGAACTGGGTGATTAGAACCGGTGGGTTGGATTTTTGAGTGGCTTGAGTGTGTGAGGATTCACGGCGAATCTGTTTGGTTACGAGGTTTGAAGGGTAACCTCGGTTGACTAGAGCCTCCTGGAGGCGTTTTGTGAATTTCTATGTGAATATGTGTGTGATCTAATATCAACTATAAGCTTTTATCCTTCATTTGTCTTAAATTTACCTTATATATCCCAACCCGTCTGGTCAGTGGGAGCAGTAGATCAACTCCTCCCTCCGGGAGGAGGCCTCATCCACTAGTGGATTGAATATGGCTGTGAGTTTTATATATATATATTAAAGTGTCAATTTGGTTCAGACTTTTATTTAATACTGAAAATCAGGGGGAAAATCATTTTAGAAGCATTTTAGTGTCGATTATTTTCCTGTATGCCTTTTTAAAGCGTCAGTCAACACACTGAAATAAATAATAATCAATGAACGGTGTTCACAAATATCCTCCCTGATTATAAACAGGTATGGAATCACTTTCTATGATCCTATGTACATGAAATTAGTATCACTAGAAAGATAAATGAAAAATGTATGTACCCACCTTACAGACACTAGATTGCGCTCCTTGTGTCACAGGATAGACATTTTCTCTCACGTGGAAACCGTCGAAAATGTCTTCTTCACTTGGCCACTAAGAGCACCAGATTTTAGTGTGTGCCATTTTCTTTATGGGGGTTACATCAAAGATACTATGTACGTATCTTTTTTCCTCCCTAAGTTAGGCATCATTGAAGACACTCAAATCTATCTCGATAGAGAATACAAGTGTGTGTGACGTCAGAGGAAATTTGGCTCTGATGTCTGTTCCGTGACATGAGGAGAGGGCATGTGAAGTGCGCACGAAAAGTTTTGTGAGTTTCTTTATGATCTGTGCATACGATCATAAGCAGTTACCCCCCTTACCTGTATTTAAGCCTAACGCAGATATTTGTGGATACTCTGTATATTAAAAAATTGAATTAATTTAATTTTCTTCTCATTTCAGGAAAACATTGTTGTTTATGACCCCTGGTCTTCCTTTTGTTCCCGCAATTGCTGTTATGGTTAATATTTATTTGATTTTTAAATTGTCCATCCTTACTTTGGTGAGATTCACTATCTGGATGATAATAGGTTAGTAGCATTCTTCCTATTTCCCATTGTAACGTTGTCTTTTGTTTTTATAGTAACTATGAACATAATTTTGGAATATTTCTTGTATTTTGAGAAAATTCAATTTCTAAAGTAATACCTAAGTCGCTTGGATACTTGCGTTACGTAAAGATAATTATTTATTTATTTAGTGACAACACACCAGACAATGGCCTAATTATAGTGTTGAGCTTTACAAAGTAGTTGTACAGACTTTATTGACAATTGCATCTCTAAATTCTTTAGGTGACATATAGCATACGTCCAGATCATTGTGAACTGTACAGAGTTGGTTATATATAGTACAAATTCTCCAGATTGGTGACCTCATTAAGATATTGGTTCTTGCCTTTTTACAGTGGAAGAGTCCAGTATTATTAACGCGAGTTTTAGATGATGGGACACGAAACTGTAATGTTGAAACTAAATCCATACAATCTAACTTATTTTGAACATTTTTTTAAAGAAATAACAGATCAGCAATGTTGCGCCTTTGTTCTAAGCTCTGAATATTAAAGTTCTTAATGACTGCATTGTAACTATCATAAGCAGGATAGATTCGAGTTTCTTTAAAAGTCAGGAATTTAAGAAATTTTGACGGGATTTTCTCTAATTGTTGGCAATGTTTCAATTGATATGGATTCCAAATAGAAGAAGCATATTCTACCTTGGAGCGAACATAAGCATAGTAAATTTTTTCCAATGTTGATATGTTGTTGAAATCTCTTCCCGTCCTAATTACGAATCCTAGTAACTTCAAGGCTTCATTTGTTATATTTGTAACATGTATGTTAAAAGTCAATTTCGAGTCAAAACTGACACCAAGATCCTTAACTACAGTAGGTCTGTTTTAGTACAATGTTATTAATGGAATAATCAAATTGATGAGTGGTTTTATTTCTATTAAATGATAATACTTTACATTTACTTATGTTGACTCCAAGTTGATAAATAGCACATCAGTTTGCAATACTATCTAAGCTATACTAAAGTCTTATGCAGTCTCCGATAGAGTTGTTCCATAAAAGATAAAGATAGCGTAATATCGAAACTTGGATAATTCGAACGTATTAAATTCAAAATGTCTCCTGTATTACATCCAATAGCTGTGAGTTTGTTGAGCGACAGCAAATTGTAAATGACGCTTTCTGGTATTTAATAAATTTAATGAATTTACATTTTTTTTACAAAATATAAAATTAAAATCAATTTATTAGCTCTGTGTTTCGAAAATTTACATCAGGACAAATCTTCATACACCGATCATCAGCGCATTCTCTAAGACAAAGCAGAAACGTCTGAGTTAGCATTGTACACTAACTCCATCTACAGATCATATATTACAAACAGAACTGGACTATCTTCAAAGATTGACTTCAATCAGTGAATTTTGTCAGAGAAGAGGGAAGAGACATTAGGGAAGAGAAAATGAATCCAGTTAATGGACGGATATAAAATAAATAGACAAATGCTTAGTAAATAACCAGAAAAATGGATAGGATTTCCACTTCTGTCTCACGAAAAATAATATAAGCTGACTACTTTCAATACCAGTGCTGAAAATAAAAAATAAAAAAAAAAACATTCGTGGAATGAAAAACATTTTTCCCTATAAGAACTACGGCTTTTCTCTTTTTCTTAAATGCGACTTTCAATTTTTTGGCAAGTTACCTTCGTCCTTTACAAACAGTAGAACTAATTACGTTATTTTTTGGCAGAATTACTCCCTTTTAGACATAGTAATCAAATTTTAAACACCGTTCTGACTTTCGAAGCGTGGATGAGTTGGTCATAAAAAATAAATTTCCAAAATATTAATATTCAGCTAAATTAAAATGTGTTCAGAAATTGGCAACTTTCCTTTTTTTACTTCCAACTCAAAAAAGGTTCAAAAAGAGGCTTTCTTGTAGGACAACGTTCTGAACTCAATAAAAAAAAAACTGAATGAAAAATTTGCAATGCAGTAGGTGATTAGCTTGATTTTTTACTGGAGGAAAAGAAAGATTTCTTGCCACTTTCTTGCGCCAGTGGATGTTTGGGACATGAGAAGAAAAAGTGTTTCGCATAATTTCCTAGAGGACGATTCAGGGGTGGTTGGAGATTCTTCGACGTTTGCGTATCAATGAGTCAATGAGATAGAAGGTTTCAGCCAAAGATGGCTAATCATTCGTGAACTCTCTCATCGGCTCCACATAAAGCAACAAGTTTGCATTATATCTCGGTGTTCTAAGCTTTCAAAGAATTTCAAGTTGTGATGACAGAAGGTCATTTAGCCCCATCTTTGAAGCATAAGCAACAATTGTTTGCCGTATTGATTCTCGGAGTTTGTAATCCCCATTTTCCCCGTAGACATCTAATTTACTGCTGGAACGGCGATACCCTGCTTTACCCCTCATTTCGAACACAGTTTCAGACCATGATATAAAAGTTGCTTCCAAACATGGACCAAAAATACGTCAATCCCTTGAAAAAGGTTTAAAAGACAAGAGAAAGCGGAGAATTCTGGCAGCTTCAAGGCAATCTGTACATGCGGTAAAGGATATATTTGACGGGCAAAAGGAAACATTTTGAAAAGAGCCCATGAACCGGATAGTGTCAAAAGGAATAAGCAGAAAACTATGGTAGGTTAAAACTTATATATATAAACAAAATACAACCACAAAGTTTTGTTTTACAAGTTTATTTAAACATACCAATACTTCCACAGCATTGAATATTAGAGAACTATATGGAAAATCTGAGGACTCACTGAATGATAACACTGTACCTGTGGATTCCTCTTGCCAATCCTTTACTTAAAAACTTTTTAAAAAGGTAACTTGTAAGGTTTTAGTTTACCAAGAACTACAAACAAATAAAGCAATTGAAACTGCCACCATGTTTGTTTACTTACTAGCTTTCCATATGGTGTTCACGTCGTCCCCAGTTTCCCTTTGACCTTGGTCACGACGTAGTCTTTCTTTAATCCTCCTGTGATCCCTCTCTATGGTTATTTTAATGCAAGATCGTTTTCTCTACCTTCGACGTTTCACTCACATGATGAAGTTTGAATAGATTAAGTAAAATATTGTGATTAATTTTATTATTATTATTATTATTGTATTCATTGAGAACTTTTCAAATGTTTTTATTTGTTTAAAAATTGGTGACGCTACATTTAAAATTCTTATTTCTGCATTCCTCGAGTTTTCGGGTAGTTTGAATTTTATTCTTGTCCCTTCAGCTTCAAATTATCTATGGTTAACTATATTTTAATAATAATAATAATAATAATAATAATAATAGAAATGTTATTCTATACTGCACTCATGTTCCTGTTTCTTGTGAGTCCATCTGAATTTTAGTCCATTTTTACACTAACCGGAGGAATAATTGAAGTCTATCCCAAGTCTAACTGAACTACATTCATTTACGAAACTGAAAAACGATGGCAACTTTCCCTACGATTTGCCCATCATTCGTGGTAGTACTATGCAACACAAACTATTAGCATTTGTAACTTGCATACTCTTGTCCCGACTGCGTAACAGGCCCTCACGGGAAATGTATTCTTAATAACTTACTAGCTGACTTGCTCGCCTGATGGAGCGGGATGAATAAAATATATTGGCAACACTAACACTTGAATTACTACTACTACTACTACCAATGCTACAACAACAAGAACAGCTCGGGTCCATTGAATGGAATTGTTCAGAGCTCCCTTTACCGAAAGCTGTAGGTCCCGTGCTTAGAAGCTCACCAAATCGCTAAAGAATCTGCCCCTTTGTTCGGGGCGAGTAAAGTACGTTGGCAATATTAATAGTTATAATGCTACTATTACTGCAAATGCGAATATTGTTGAAACTACTACCACTACTAATAATACTGCTGCTACTACTACTACTACTACTACTAAATACTATTAGTATTATTAATAGTAGTAGAATTAGTTATCCATACCTTACGTATTTTTTATACATAAAATTTATGTTACAACAATTAATTAATCTAAATTTGAATAAAAATCTTTTAAATTTGTAATTATTTCATTGTTGTTTGAGATTAAACTTATATCAATGTTAAATAAATATTTATTTATTACATATTATTACATACGAGATAACAATAACCGCATCATGAATTTTCTGTAAAATCAACAAAGTCTTAAGGAACAACCAAAAATAAAAAAAATAAAAACAACAATAAGAGAAACAACATTTAAAGAAGAAAAATCTCCTCTAATTCCTTCCCCCGGAGGCAGCGTTCCAAGAACTGAAGAAACATTACCACGCTGAACGGCGATACTAATACACTACAATAGGAAAGCTGTGACGCGAGCATTGCCGGAAATGAGCCCAATACGTCGTTCAACTTCTTTGATTAAATTTAAGCCCTCGGTGGGTGCTGCAAGTACCGCTTGACTCGATTGCATGACAATGAATATGAATTTATCCAACAGGGTACTATATTTTTTGTTTTGTTTCGACCTCTCGACGGGAAGCAGCACCACCAGCTTGCAAAGATGAATGAGGAAGATTCGAGAGGGCAAACGTATCAACACAAGTAAAATCCCATAATAAAGATCTTCCTATTTTCCAAGGCACTAGAGTCATACCGTCAGGTCTATGACCATCGGAAAGACTACAACCAGATGGTTCACGGCTTCACGCACGGAAGGTACTTCAGCTGAAATAAGCGCACGAAGAATTACGTCATTTATACTGGCATGACGCACGTGTTTAAAATTTGTATTTATTAATTTCATTGCTGTTTCAGATTTAACTTGTAAATAATGTGTTTTCATTGTTATCAATAATGGCTTCATTGTTATCAATTACATTTTTTTTAATGAGTTAATCACACGGTCACTTCTGGTGAATTAAAAATACATATATCTATTCCGGGACCCAACGAAAACATCTGCAAAATTTGGTGAAAATCGATGCACGCATGTTGATTGTATAGAACACAAATAAACACACATACGTACATACATTGACTTTTTTATATATAGATTACAATATCAGCTATGAATATTGAATTAGTTCTTTCGTTTGTTTGTTTGTTTGTTTTTCGTCTTTTCTTGTAGACACAGAGGAAGTAAAAATGTCTGCTATACACAAGACCTACACCGCACAGATGAATGCCGCAAAGGTGAAGCGTTTGGTTGAAATTTGACTCTAATAATTTCAACTTATCACTACGAAAGTCCTACTTAATTATTTCCTGGTTTCTTTCTCTTTCAGGATTGGCTGTATATTTCTACTATGGTATAAAGCATAGCAGCTTGGAAGTTGCGAGTGACCAGCAAATAGAATTGACAGTTACGGATAATGAACAACCCATGTACACTTCACAAAGCGACCAAGATAGAGGCCTTCCCAACTATTACGAAAATAACTGACTTAATGAAGTCGTTAGCTAGAGCTCTTAAAGTGAGATGCATGAAACTTAGCTCCATCACTTTGTTAAATCCACTCATATGCCTTCTTTTTTTTTTTTTTTTTTTTTCAAAGTGATCTATTATACGCGCGCAAGGTACCGGTATTGTAGCATAGACAAAAAGATAGGAAGTGTTAAGACTATTAGTTTCTAAGAGTAGGCTGTACATTAATCAGAATTTAATTTCTAACTTATAAATAGTGTTTGGTAGTTTCTCGTCAAACTTTAAATTCGAAGTGCTAGGATAGTACTACTGAATGGTTCATAATTTCTTTTTTATAAAATTTAGTTTGTCAGATAATTATATTCATAAGTTTGCTGTTACCAGCACTATGTATTGGTACAGTTCGTGTCTTCAATGATGGTCGAGTTATAAGAGGGGAAAAAATATTTCTTATATAGGGTATCCCTAAAATAGTGAACTTATTTTGATTCATAGTAGCTTGGAAACTGTTTATGCCACAACATAAAGTAAGGTATTCATTTGAAACTTATTCTTTCGAATTTCATTTTCGACAAATTACGTTGAATAAGTGACTACCCTATGTATTCAGATAGTCATGACTTCGAGACATTACATTTCGCTTGGCCTTCTCGAGTTTATCTGGTAGTCTGCTTGGAACCCTTTTACTTGAGAGAGACCCAGAAAGGGGTAACGCCGGGGGAGGGAGATGTGAGATCTGGCAAATATCGGAGGTTCAGGCAGTGTTTCCATATCCAGAATATTTTAAAATATGTCTAGATTTGCGTCTGTCTGGCAGTGTGACTGATTGTTGCATCTTGTTTGGAGCATTTTTTCCATTGTGTGGAGCAACCAAATTTTAGAAATAATTATATGGGATATGGGATATTATAATAATAGTCATGGGATTTATAGATATGGGAACCTTGCCTGACTTCCGAGATCTGCCGATCTCACAATTCCTGATATATTTTTTTTTCCACCTCTGGCCCTTTTTCAGGCAAAAAAAAGTATACAAGAGCAGTCAATGAACAATGAAAGATCTCGAAAACCTCACTCGTAGTGAAATTCGAGATTTGGACAGAAGATAACTTCAGAAAGCCATGTAAGGTACTGTGTCTCGAATTTGTAAATGTCTAGAAGCTTAGGGTAGCCTTCAGTTCAATTTTTTGTTTGTCCTAAATGAAACTTCAAATACATGCACTTTCTTCATTTTGTGGCATAAATAATTTCTTAGCTACCTATGGCATAATGGGATCACTACTTATGGAATACATTATAATAGGAAATACTAGGGAAGATTATCCTTTTGTTTTGTTTTTGTTTTTGTTTTTGTTTTTGTTTTTGTTTTTGTTTTTGTTTTTGTTATTGTTATTGTTTTTGTCTTTGTTTTTGTTTTTGTTTTTGTTTTTTGAAGTCCTAAGTTTTTATTGTTTGAACTTCCTTGATTTTTTAGAAAAAAATCTTTCATAATTCATCTCAACCACTGGAGCACCACACAACACTACTCATTCCAAAGCTATCCATAATCAGTTATTTGTGGATAATTGTAAGTTTTACAATAGTATGTGGTGGCTGAGGAACTTGCCATACGATATGAGATACAAGGTATCATTTAATCTTAAGGTTAATGTAAAGCAAGGATCTCCAACAAAAGATGGCAACACTATCTCCGTATATGTCTAATGTATTTTTTATCGTTGCACGAAATTTCAATGCTCCTCCTACAAATTCAATGCTAGAGAGTTCAAACTTTCAGGAAAAAAAGTTCATAACCAATTCAAGAGTTCTATCCGTGCCGATTTTTTATTTTCTTTCTTGTTCATTATTGAAAGAAGTTCATTGTTATAGGTTTTGGATATCCATAACAACAATGAAGCGATTTCAACAATGAACAAGAAAGAAAATAAAAAAATCGTCACAGATAGAACCCTTGAATTGGTTATGAACTTTCTTCCCTGAAAGTTTGAACTCTCTAGGCTTCAATTTGTAGGAGCAGCATTGAAATTTCATACAACGATAAAAATACAGTAGACATATATGGAGATGATAGTACCGCCATCTTTTGTTGGAGATCTTTGCTTTACATTAACCTTAAAGTCTTTGCAAAAATATTTTGATACACTTAGCCGTATTGAGAAACGTTTTTGGGGCTGACTAGTGCTGTACTAACGAGTGATTAAGAACGGATTCGTATGGTTAGTCATTCGTTAGTACAGCGCTAGTCACTCAAGAACAGAGTTTCTGAATACAGCTGATTATGAACAACTGGTACTTGTTGAAGGAGAAAATTACCGATTTTCAATTGGAAATGCGCTGATTGAAATTCATTTTCAAAATTTAATAATTATACTTATATTTCTTAATTTTATGCTTACAGTTCCATTGTATGTTGGGGGTTATAAGGACAAAAATGTTCAAAACGAAATCTAACAAGATATTTCTAGCTATTTTTTTGTCGTTATTTCTTTAGTCAAATTGGTTCAAGAATGTGGAAAACTGGTACCAATCATTTCAAAATTAAATTTTTTAAAGAAATATATGCTTGAGTTAAATACTTAAATTTTTATATCACTTAGAATTCAAAATCGTACGGTCTCTTAAATGCATATTAATAGAATGCAATCGGGTAAACTGACTGCAAATATCTTTTTTTAAAAAATGCAATGTATTGTAAAACGAGGGATCCAAAACTATATCTAGTGATATAAAAATCGATGTCTCCGGCAATTTTTTTAATTTAAGCTAAAGAAAATAGCATTTTCAAAACATACAACTTCTTCCAATGAAACAGAAAAAGAAAAAGTCAATAAGAAAAATACAAAAAGAGATACGCTTAATTTGACAATTTTTTTTTAACCTTCCGGTACATTCAATTTAACCTGTAATTAATACTGCCTCAAAATATCAAACATAACTTCCAACTCATATAGAATTTAGACGAAAGAAGTGGACAGAAACACAAATGACTGAAAAAAAATAAAGTAATTGAAAATGGTAAGAGGTAATTTCGAAACGTCGTAACGAAATCAGTTTTCTTTTTTAGTCTAACCTGAGAACATTGCATCAGAATATCTATGTTGAAATCAAAAGCGCATTAACATCTCGTGTACAACGGAACAGATAACATATAATTAATTATTAATAAGTTAAAACAATAAGAATGACGAAGAAGATTCTATAGTGACAAGTTTAAAACGGAATTAGAAATAAATTCAGTCATACAACTAAATCAATGTAATTAGTAATGTGTTGTAATATTGCATTTACAAACGCCAAAATATTATTTAATTATTTTTAATTGCATAATTTATTCACCACATATATTGTAGATTAATGTTCCACGCCATGTGCAACATCTAGGAAACAAAATTATAACTAACATTCCGTATATTTGCAAACCAGATTGATTTTCTAATTTTGAAACTTTTTATACGACTTGTGGGAGAATATTTTCAGTGCAAAAAAAGCCACGGAATAAGAGATTATATGTGTAAATTATAAGAAAAGGTACAGAAAAGGGGATATGTAGAACATTAAAGTACATTCACTTTAGGACACAAATGAAAAAGGTATCAAGTTACGTCTTCAAAGTATCATTAAGGAGAAGAAACTAGAGATTTAATAGGTGAAACGGTAATGTCGAATGGTTAGCCTGTGATAACAAAATATAGATCATAGACCTAGAATACTGTCTGACTTTTCAGCCCTTAATCATTTCTTATTGGCGTAGGTTAGCCACATTCTCATTTATGTGTTTTGTGTTTTATGTTACTTGAATGCTCTGTACATGCTAGTACCCCTCTTTCTGTACCTTATGTTATCATATATAGTCAACATGCCGGCTCCTTAGCACCAGTTCTCTTTGTTAATTTTCTGTCTTGTCATGTGAAAATGCTTCTGCGAAACGTTGCCGCTATTCTATTGTGTTTGTGATATCTCTGTACACCTGTCTTGGTAGTCTATGAGTATCTACGGGTAAAAATGCTAAAGTTGAACTCTGAAAGTAGCACAGACGGAGCTCTCCCATTGGTTAATTTAAATAAACATAACATGTCTGCCAGATTTCTTAACGATCTCATAGAAGAAACTCTGTGTTTAGTGATGGTGATGAAGACAGAATCAAGGCGTGTTAAATGACTAAACGAAGCCATATCAGTAATCCAGTTTGGGTGAAATGTAAGATTTAAAAAACACTCTAAAAGAAGTTAGACTTTGGATTTCAGTGAATCTGTACAGGAAACCAAATAGTTTCATGGTACTGCTAATAGGAATATTGTCAATGAAGTATGTAGACAAAATGTCGTTCCTTTCCAACGAAATTTTAAGAATGAAGGACCTTAAAGCACTTAGAGTCATATTCCAAGCATTATACCAATCAAGTATTTTCGAGATATCCGTTTCAAGAAGGAGGGCGTCATTAACGGTTGTTCCTTTTATGAAGACTTTGTAATCATCTGTAAACAGAAGAACAGTACTTGAAAGTGAAGTTACATGAGACGGAATGTCATCAAGATTTATATATATATATAAGAAATATTGTGGACCTAGAACACTTCCTTGTGGTACACCGGATAACACAGAAACTTACTATGAAGAGGAATTAGTAAGAACCACACATTGTTCACGATTAGAAAGATAATCTTTGAGTAAGCTAAGAAATTTCTCATGCATATTAAACCAGTTTGATAATTTATAGAGAAGCATATTGATATTTATTTTGTCAAAGGCTTTGGAAAAATCCAAGTATACCTCATCAAATTAAGAGTTATCTGACATAGACTTAATGGCATGTGTAAACAATACTTATAAATTTGTTAAACAAGACCTGTTATGTAGAAAGAAAGTAAATCAGTATTTATGTGCGGAACTTATAAAGTCTATCTTTTATTATCTTTTTACAAACTATAGACAATATCGAAAGCTGAGAGATGGACGAAAAGATATAAGTTAGATCCTCTGACTTATGTATAAGAATTATATTAGCTCGTTTCCATAGTTAGGAACGCACCTTCAGAAAACCACGTGCTGGGCAAGACTGATGTCAAAAAGGTATTTTCAAGAACATACGACATGTATCGACGTTATCGGTAAAAGTTACAATGAATGTCTTTAATAACATAATTCATACACAAAGTGCTAATTACATTATCTTATATTTTACTTAGAGGTTCCACTATTTTACCTCAGAAAGAGTTCTAATGACATTACTTAGGCTGTTTAGGAAGGACCCAAAGGCATAGTAAAGTCTAAACTAGAAAGGAAATGGAATCCTTCTTAAGCCAGTGCTTACAACGACTACCTAAGAAAGAACCAGAAATATAGTAAAATTTAAACTGAAAACTAACGAGTGTTTCTCTAATGGCAAGAGCTAAAAGCATAGCAAAATTTAAACTGGCGAGTGGCTGTCTTAAGATGCCTGCCTTACTTAAGCAAGGAAGAAAAACATAGCAAGGTTTAACTGGAAGATGGCGAGTGCCTGTCTTAAGATGACTGTCTTACTTAAGCAAAGAAGAAAAACATAGCAAAGTTTATACTGGAAGATAGCGAGTGGCTGTCTTAAGATGACTGTCTTACTGAAGCAAGGAAGAAAAACGTAGCAAAGTTTATACTGGAAGATGGCGAGTGGCTGTCTTAAGATGACTGTCTTACTGAAGCAAGGAAGAAAAACGTAGCAAAGTTTATACTGGAAGATGGCGAGTGGCTGTCTTAAGATCATTGTTTTACTTAAACAAGGAAGAAAAACAGCAAAGTTTGAACTGGAAGATAGTAAGTGGCTGTCTTAAGATCACTGTCTTACTTAAGCAAGGAAGAAAAACAAAGCAAAGTTTAAACTGGAAGATGGCGAGTGGCTGTCTTAAGATGACTGTCTTACTTAAGCAAGGAAGAAAAACGTAGCAAAGTTTAAACTGGATGATGGTGAGTGGCTGTCTTAAGATGACTGTCCTACTTAAGCAAGCAAGAAAAAAAGCAAAGTTTATACTGGAAGATGATGAGTGGCTGTCTTAAGATCATTGTTTTACTTAAACAAGGAAGAAAAACAGCAAAGTTTGAACTGGAAGATGGTAAGTGGCTGTCTTAAGATGACTGTCCTACTGAAGCAAGGAAGAAAAACATAGCAAAGTTTAAACTGGAAGATGGCGAGTGGCTGTGTTAAGATGACTGTCGTACTTAAGCAAGGAAGTAAGTGGCGAGTGAATCGTCTAGAAAGATTTGATTCGCTTCCGCTATTTTGTTACACGCGCAAGTCTTTCCCCTATCTTATATTTTTTCTCACTTTTTCTTTATTTGGCGTCTTTCAAATTAATATTTTTTCAATGTTTTGTGTCGCAATACATACTTTTACTACATTTTCGAGTTAAAGTAGAAATCTGACATTAACCTCCTTTGTCCCAGACTGAATATCAAATATTGATTGGTATTTTGTACCTAACCTTCTCCGTTACTAGTTAAGTGGTTGTTTTGGACAATTCTATGTTTCTATTTTAGTTACCGTACTTCTAATACATTGTTAATAGTTGTATATCATTTTGTAGCTTCCACTTCCACTTGTAAATGTAGTTTCTTTTCGTAGTTTCACTTTTTATTTATTTGATTTATGCATTGTTGATTTGATATTTTGTAAAGTCTCTGTTTCTACGTTAATTCTTCATTTCTTTCTTGTACCTTTGATTTTATTCAGTTTTCTGCTGATTTTCTTCACTTTTTTTTCAAATACGACTGTGAAATATTAGTAAACACTTCTATTTTAGGCCCTATGGGTTGTTAAAATAGGTCACACTATCTATGTAATCTAATAGTGAAAAAAATCACTTGGAAGTACTTATAGATATAGGAAACATTTATGAGTGGATTTTTTAATGTGATGATCCTAAAAAAAAAATAAAGCTATTTTCAACAACAAAAAAAGCAGGTAAAAAACAAGCATATAAAATTATTGCAATACTGTTAGCAAAGAGGGAGACGAGTACAGAAATATATATATATTGATTCAAGTTATGTACTTTGTAGAAAATGTATGAAATAGTCATTACACAATCCAACCATTTATATAAATGGGTATTGATGTTGTTGTATTTTGTTTCTTTTTATTTCATGGTGTGATATTGTTGATACCAAAAAAAATAATTTATGCTGTATGTTTGAGCTACTTTTAAAAAAAAATGGATATATGCACATTATCGAGCCTATGTGGGATGATGTTTTGGAATAATATATGTGTGAGTGTTAGAGAGAGAGAGAGAGAGTTTAGCATATATGAAAAGACGAAATAAATTTGAATCTGAGTAAATGCAAAATGTATATCTGAGAGGATAAATGCAAAAAAAATTAACTAATTAATGAGTATTTGTGTTAAGTGAGATTATTGAAGCTGTGATGTTCCCATATGTTTAACTTTAAATTGAAAAAAAAAATCAAGCCAAAGAGAAAGATGTCGTCCGTTGTTATAATTAGTCTTATAATTATGATAATTATTATTATTACAAATATTATTAACATTATTATTATCATTATTATAAGTGATATCATTTTCATTCTTGTCCTGATACGTCAGGATTGCCTATACTTATTATATATATACAAACATTCATATATATACGCATGGAAATATGTGTGTGTATATGTATTCCTTTACAGTGTCTTTCTAAGGTGTTGTTGCATAATGAATATTGTTCTTTTTTCTAACTTAACTATTAGGAAGACCAATAACCCAGGATTACTGAAGAAATCGGAAAATAAAATATATATATATATCTACTGTCAACATATATATGCAAATGTGCAAGGAATATTATTATTATTAATTGTTGAAGATATTTGTAATACAAATAGTTCTCAAATATTGTAGATCATAGACCTACAAATTCCTTAGATGTGACTATTTCGTCATTGCAATAACTATCCTATGAAAATAGATCAATGGCTAAATGGGTTCATTCTTTAAAGAAAAAAAAATAAAATAAACAATGATTAGGAATGATTAGATGTTACGTAACCGCGTACTGAAAGTTCGTTCACAGATCTTTAAAGGGCTTTTGATTTGTGCCTGGATCTTCCATCTGATTTAATAAAAAAGGCAATTGAAGTGCATTCAAACTTCTTCAGGCAAATGTACAACTAATGTTGCACTTGTTACATGTATGTGTGTGTCTCACTCTCTGATGGGACTAAAAGAAAGCATTAAATAAAAACATATTTCATTTAAGTATTCTATCAAGTCATTGTATCTTTCCTTTTAATCATGAAGTTTATGAAATTTTAAATAGCTCCTTATTTACGTGATATATTTGAAGAAAACTGTTACATAACAAAAAAAGAATCGGAAAAGGATTACACTTTTTATTTCTATAAGTAACAACTATAACTTATACTGTGTCCGAATCAACTAGATATTCCGTCAAATGTTCCATTGTTCCGTTCAATCCATCTTTCAACGTGTCTCAAAAACCGATTGAGTGTATATCTCAGCGTATAGACCGACGAAACTTAGCATGCACTCCTTGGTACATTGCCAAGCTCTGTTGGTGTGCGCATGACAGTCGTAATTTGTTTAGCAAAACAAACTTAATATAAAAAAAAACTGCATCTTGTTCTACTTCCGCTAAGCACGTTCAAATGAGTTGACAGGGTACAAGCTATATCTGCATTTGGAATAATTAAATCCAAGAAACAACTGAAAATCGATCATCCGGCTGGTTATTTCTCGCACTGTTACCTTATTTAGGACAAGAAAATAGCCGAAAAAGTGATCGTATAGTACTAAATATGCAGATTAATTTTGCGATCGGGCTTCAAGATTTTTAGCGATTGTCATATCCTCTTCTTCTAACGTCTGAGAATCGTATGGTCACATATATTTCCCGTTGTGAAATTAAATCATCGGACAAGGTCATACTTTTTAACGGTAAATAAAGAAGAATAGGACTGAACTGAACGGGACGGAAGAAACCTAGTTTCGGATACAGCCTTAGTTAATTACACTGGTTAAATGATCACCGGGAACAAAAGAGGAAAGGAAGACATGAACGATTTTTGAGCTTCAAATAAATGAAAGAAGTCATTCGATTAATAAGAACATGGCTTCTGTATTTAATTTGTAAAATATTTAATTATTACAACTAGGGTGTATTTTCGGGAAACGAAAAAAAAAAGTTTATTTTTTAAAACAAAAGTATGAAAAATTATAGTATTTCCATATGATATCGATGACCATAACAATAAAACTACGATTGAGAAAATAATGCTTTGAAGAACTGCAATTGAGAGAAAGAAAGTTATATTTTCAAATGAGCCTAATATAATAATTATTGCTGAAATTAAACTGACTTTTTTTTAAATACTCCTTATTTAGGAAAACCCAACCCTAATACTAGTTGTTGTAATATCTATATGTAGTAGCAGAATTTTCTGTAAAAGGCATATCATTTTTCATATCAAAAAAAAATGTCTAAAATGTGTTATTTTCATTCGTTGTGCCTCGTTTTTTGCTGTCCTCAAAACTTTTAAGGAACAGAACTGTGTTTCGTGAAGCAAACATGTGATTATTTTATCTTAAAAAAACTTCTTTTAATAATAAAACAAAATAATACGAAAGTGTCTTTTCTAAAGTATATGAAATCTATGAAAAGGATTTATGTATTGAATTGTAGCATTGTGCTAATCAGATCGAGAATTATAATAAGGTATATAGTATTTCACATGATTAGTTAAAAGATATGCACAATATGAAGGTTATATATATACTGACTGAATGAAGATGTAACAGATATGTTGGATGCAAATATTTTATATATATGTAGATGACTGTACACTACATAATATTCTTGAAAAAATAATATTGTGTCCGACAAGTTAAAAATAAAATGTGAAATGTGTTAGAGGGAGATCACAAGCAAACACCAAAAGAACGTCGTTCCATCTCAGTAAGAGATTAGTTTCTTTAACGAAATGACGATAAGTTGAGCTCATGGTTCCTTTACTGGGAAGAGTGTAGATTTCTGCACCTTCTTTCTTATATTTGATAAACTTAGGTTAGGTTAGGTTAGATCTGGATCAGTTTGCGTACATTATTACGAAATGTGTTATACAAATCTAACTGTGAAATATTGGCCAAAGAACAAATATTGGATAAATATGTTAAGGATGTACATGGATATACCTATTGTACAATCAGAGCCAAAATTGGTATCCACTCATGAAATTTCTTTTTCCGAATTACTTCGGAATAGATAGAATAATTTAAGTACGGTTTCCTGTGAAGTAAAAAGAAACCAATTTTCTGTAAATTACAAAAAAACTCTAGTAAAATCGGTCTAGCCAATCCAAAGTTATTAGGAAAAGAAATTTTACGATTGGGTACATACTTTTGACGCTGACTGTACATATTACAATTGAGTAACATAGAAAACCATATTTTGTTGTTTCTCATTTGTCCCTTTCACTTGATTAATAGTATTTATCGTCCTAATATAGTGGTCGGCAGGTTCAGAGGTTTGTGACATTGTCTTTTATAGCAGCCGTGCTCTTTTATGAGAATTTCGGTATCCAGTTACGCGACTACGGTGATCCTTTAGGTGCTAATGCTCTGACTTTACAATTATATAATTTGCTTATTACTGTGTTAATATAACATAAACTAAGTTATGCTGATGAAGTAAAGAATCTCAAATTATCTAGTCACTTTCTACGTACGTATGAATCACTTTGGAAAGAAAGAGTAAAAACTAAATTTGGAACGCTCTATCGAATGGTGATCTCTGCAATTTCCCCTACTGAGCGGAAGTGACATATCTAGATCCGAAGTTGATTTTTTTTAAAAAATGGAACATCGTATTTTTTTAAGTCAGATTTTGATATGTTAAAAATTAAGAAACTTTCGTCAGAAACATTTTTGCAGCAAATGCCTCCGTTGACCTTGAAATTTTTTTTTCAAGGTCAAGGGAGACATTTGCTGCAAAAATGTTTCTGACAAAAGTTTCTTAATTTTTAACATATTATCAGAATCTATTTTTTTAAAAAAAAATGAGCAAATTCCGATCTGAATGGGTCTATTCCGGTCAGTACTGGAAGTTGCAAACATCACTATTCGATGCAGAGCACGTGATTTAATTATGATTTTTTTATTAATTTTAGTAAAAAAAATAATCCTTCTTTTGTTTTAGATAGAGTTTATGGATCCTCTCAGATATCTTGTAACTTTCACTTCTAATCCTTCTCATGACTAGGAACTAACCAATATCCAATAAAGAAACATAGCAACATTAAAAAAAAAAGTTAATAGATGTCAACCCAATGACAACATATATTAACTTCTAATATCCAACTTACTGATGTAAATCAACTTCAGATAACATATTTTTACGTTCATTCATCATTATGTTTACACCAAGAAATATTACGTTTATTTGCCATTGTAAGAGGCTCTCTTTGGGTTTGAAGTTCCTCCTCCACCTGTATCTCGAAAAACAGATGGATTTCCACCTATGTTTATTTTTTTCTTTCGGTTTGGTCTTAGAAATTTATCTGCCAAATAAGATCAACGCCTTACGGTATACACCCTATTTAATACTCATGTATCTATCTTGGGTTCTTTTATGTCGTTTCGCCTGCTAACATTTCGTTATTAATTATCATGGAGGAATGCTCTGGTTTTCTTCTACATTCCTGTTTTTGTGACATTTCTAGCAGACTAGCCTACTTACAATCTTTACTTTGTGGATTATTCATCATCATTATGAACTTACCTCTATTTGTTTGAGATAAAAATAAAAATTTCTTGTACATTTTGTACATCATGGGGAAAGAGGTAAGCTGTTATGAAGTATGCATTAGCGCATTAACGTTCCTCCTATATATGGACATTGAATATTCAATTTGAGAATTTAACCTCCTTAGAAATCCTAACTCTAATGTTCTTTCTTCTAACACTAGATGGCACTACTATCTCTCTATATGTATTTAATACATGTTTTCGTTGCACGAAATGTTGCTCCTAGAATTTCAGCCCTAGAAAGTTCAAGCTTTCAGAAAAGAGACTCCATAACCATTTCAAAAGTTCTATACGTGTCGATTTTTATTTTCTTTTTTGTTCATTGTTCAACTCGCTTGAATGTTGTAGTGAATTTTTAAATCTATAATAATGAAGCTCATTGAACAATGAACACAAAATATAATAAAAAAATTGGCACCGAGATAATAACTCTTGTATTGGTTATGAAGTCTCTTTTCTGAGACCTTGAACTCTCTAGGCTTGAAATTCCAGGAGCAGTATTGCAATTTTCTGTAAGGTAAAAATACATGGAGATAGTGCTGCCATCTAGCTCTTGAGGTGAGAGCTGAACTTCAAATTTAATAATCCTTGATCTACAGAAATGCTTAGCCCAATTCCTTCTTTAGAGTTAAACAGCTGGAGAAAGTATATCAGATAAACCATGACTATTAATTTAATTGTAGCGCACGCTCGAATAATGTTCTATGGCATATTTTGTCACATGTGCATATTCTGGTATAATGATGTTGTTAATTTTGAAACTAAAGAAGAAAAAAAAATCTTTTCTCTGTGACCTTGAGTGTTCACAAGTTTCCGATTATACTGCTGCGCAAATTCCTAAAACTAACAGTAGGCGACACTACAGTTTAGTGACAGTTTTCTCCCTGGGGAGGATAAGAGGAACTCATTTCATCTTGCTGGATCATGTTACATATTTACAGCTTATTTTCACGGAACAGTCAGTAAAAAGTAACTTTTAATTTTTTAATTATAACGGGGCCGTACTACTTGAAGTAAAAATAATTAAAACGGAAGAAATAATTAATTTATAGATTGAAAAAAAAATATTTCTGAATCTCCAATGAAAAGAAATTAAATCTTTAATATTGTTTGGAATATACTTTAAAGAAAGATGAAAGACAGGTCTTTTTTTTTAAAAATGAAATCGTGAACAAATTATGAAATTGTACAAATTACTCAATTTTTGTCTCTCGCATTTTGTGCATAAGAACGAAACTTATAGTATTTCTGTTTTAGTCATTCTAATTCCGAATATCATATCCTCAACACGTAATACGAATAACAAATAAAACCAAGTTTCAAAGTGCTGCCATCTATTAGCACACAAGGATCATTTTCTTTAGTTAATGAGAAGGAAGAAATATTAGAGGACCACTGAAGGAGAATAAACGATAAGCGTATACGGAAAGAACATTGCTTACTTACTAAAGTTGCAGGAGATCTATGTTAAGGAATGTTAAACCTTATCTTTTGGAGGCAGAACACATGTCTGCTTCATCAGTGGAAACAAGAATGGATGTCGTACCAAAGTAGGTACCAAAGCACATTATATTCAAAATGGTACTCTAGTAACAAGGCACTTATCAGTGTTTCAAACACTACAATTCCAATAAAATATGTGTTTTTTTTTTATGTTACATATCTAAGAACGCGTAATTATTATGTGCTATCTATGTTCGATTTCTGTCCGCCATTTGCTATTTCAGAATTGCCAGGTCATTCGCTCAGGTAAGTTCTCACTTCGGATTCAGGTTATCCCTAAACTATGAAGCTAGAATTCTCCAAACTGGAATCCAATCATTATTTGACATTCCGCTATCCAAATTCAGTCCAGGTCTTAGTATGGATCCCTAGATTATTCTTTCTAACCTAGTTTAGACTTAGACTATTCTAACAGCTTTCGTAGTCAATTTTTCTTTTCGATATCCGCTGTATGTAAAATTGTTTCTTCTAAAATTGTATGTTTAGTGGATTTCAAGTGTTGTGACAAGCACGGTATGACATTGTCCTTTCTCACGTCCCAAATGTGCTCCTTTAGGTTTGATTTTTAGAAGGTTTTTTTTTCATACCTACATATTTATGATTTCTTTCTTGGATCTCTCTAACCTACGGTCCGCGGACCGGAAGCGATCCGCGTAGCGATTTTCATTAGTCCAAAAAATATTTTTTTTTTTACTATTTTGTACGTTGGATCTAAAACAACATAATTCAAAACACAAAAAGTATTTTGGTCCTGTAATATTATACAGAGTAGTAAACTTAGTCTGCAAACAAAATAAGACTGGAGACATCTGCTCTAGAACAAAATAACTTTTTAAATCCAGTTAAATTATTTTCTTTATAAAAAGCTTATATTTTTTTTTTAAACTTTAAAGAAAATTTTCAGCCCAAAAAATTAAGAAAAGTGACTTATCATTTTCTTCTCATGGACTATTCACTTCTTTCTGATGTATATTTTAGAGATGTTTGTTGAAAAATAGTTCCGTAACTGTACGCATCAATTAGCTATGTATTAAGGATATAGGTTGTAAGCGTTGCTTTGGTCGTTAATTAGTATTAGTTTTGCGAAGTTCGAACAAATTTATTCACATCTTTAATGACTTTAAATAAGACTGAAACTTTTTTTTTTTATTGTTAAATCACCCATAAAACTGGAGATAGATGACTGACGTAAAGTAAATATGTATAGTAATTGTTGTAATATTTAGAATTACGCGTGTAAATTCTTTTCAGTAATATATCGTTCTTTACAATTCATATTAAAAAAAAATAATAATTTGTAAAATACGAGTTTTACACAGTGTGTAGTTCAGTTTTATGTAACTTACTTGTTAGTAGAAGAGATAAGATGTATTCTAAATCACATTAGAAAAAGTATTGTTATTTTAAATCTGGTGTTGAGAAGTGGCGGCTCGTGACCCGAATAATAGGTGAAGCACTACCAACAAGTTCATCCATAAACACACTTCTACAATCCTGGCTGATCCATACTTATTCTGGATTTTCGGGCTTACCGATAATGACACTATTTGATCTAAGATGTTGGCTGGCTTTCTAGATGAGGCCCAAATAATACATATTAATGCTAATTTACTTAATGCATATCAAAATAACAAGTGAAGTGGTAATTCACTAAATTCACCTGACGAGCCGCCACTGGTGTTGTGCATGTCACTATTAAAACTCTTTGAATTAGTCGTCCAAATGGCTTTATTAATTCATTTGGGATGTTAAAATATTTATCCTTGTTAACTACAAGTGTAGTGAACCTTTAAAATATACCAGAAATATGTATCTTTTCCTTCAAATAACAAGAAATTAAAAAAAAGTCGTCTACAGTATATTGACTTATAATTACGAAATGTTAAGTGATCAGACCATTAAATATATAATAAATAATAATTTATTTCAAGATATCTGCATTACAGCAAGAATTTAGGATTAACATGAAAATTTATAAAGCTTTTATGACTGTATTTAAACATTTACTAATACCGGTATGCATATTTGAAATCGGCCCACTTTAACTGATGCAATGGAATTAGAAATTTTATAAAAAAATTATTAAAGATAAAAAAAATATATTAAATCTTGATTTTAAAACAGATTGCGCTTTCGAGAATAATTATGTAAAAATATATAATACACATCAAGTTGCCATTAACCTAAAAAATAGGTTTTTAAATTAGTCTTCGACATTTTTTTTGAATGCCATTAGAAAAAATAAAAATTTCCTATATAAATTTGTGGTTTTAAGCATAATGCAATATGCGCCCCCGAAGAGTCACAGTTCATCAGTGGTAACTAATTTTTATTTATTAGATAGATCAAAACTGTTTTCTGTTTCGTATTCAAATAACTAAGATAAAACAAACAGACGAGAAAAATCTATTAATATTGTGCCTTAATAATGCACAAAATTGACATAAATAAAAATGTAGAAAATACATCTATAACTTTTGTAGTTAGGCCGCTAGATGGTGGTGGCGGTTTTCAACAACAATCGCATTCTTTCTTCAGAACAATCTTGCTTAGTTTTGCAGTACGAATAAACTAAAATAAAAAAGAATTTCCCAAATTAACTCGTCCTATGTTACAGTAGTATACTGCTAGAGTAATTTGTACTTACCAAAGGTGTTAGTATTAAAACCTATCTACAAACACGTAAGACATCTAAGATTTTTAAACACGCACAAAAATTATTTGATTTCTTTAATTCGGCCTCTAAAATAGCTATATTTGTTTGTTTGTTTGGAACCTCTCATAAATAAAAATGTCCTGGAAGCAAAAAGCAATATTTTCTTTAAATGGTGCGGATACTTGTTTACTTTCTGCAATAGACAATATACTTTGAGCATAAAAGTGAAATGATACAAATTTGCGTATGTTGTGTTGTTGTGTTTTTTAAATCACTTGTAATTCTGCGAGCAGTTTTACGAAAAGAAGGATCACTAAGTTTCCACATTTTCATGCGAAAACATTCATGCAAAAACTCCTTTAAAATACTTTAACATACAATATCAAAAAATTACGTACCCATCTGCTTGTGATTACATGAGTGAAATTAACGTTTTTTTTTTAATTTTCAGCTTGATAATCTATACTGGTTACATTTTGTAGTCTTTCCCTTTTATCTTCTTTCTAAGATTAAGTAAATATTCATAGTTAAATGCAATGGAGATAATCCATATACTTTTTTTTATTTTACATAATTACTACCGTTACCTAGTAAATTTTAACATAATTTTAAGAGATCGAAAATTCCGACCTGGAGTAAGTGATTCCGTCAGACTTCCCTGTGGGGAGTGTCATCCCTCAAATTCTCGATAACCCCCAACGTTAAAATTTTTTGCGTTGAAACCATCGATAGAAACCGTGGAAAACTCCACTTACACCCTCCGGCCAAACTGAAAATCCTAGCGAGAACCCTGCCTGGAGTCGTTGTCGACGCAAACAGCACGCTACATTATTTCACTTGATCCGAACAAATCTTCTCAAGTGAATACAAGAGTTTCTCAAGCCAAGTAGTACATTGTATCCACTTCATCAGGTTATTGGTTGGATTTCGTATGCTTTCAAATTTAGGAATAATGACACATGATATTTAGACACACACACACAAAAAAGTCTTTTATCGCATTTCCATCTTGAAGATCATACATATTTGTTTCGAAACGTCGTAATATTATATAAAATTTTTGTTCTTACAAGAGAGAGAGAGTCTCTGTTCCTACAAGAGGTTTCTCAGTCAGTGACCACAAGTAACACAGAATAAATCTGGTAAACATGTAAAGCTCGGCTTAAACTTTGTTTTCTAAAAAGAAATAATAATAACACGGGTAGTTGTAGTAACATACTTCGAGCAAGAAAAGAAATCATCTTTGAATTGATAGAATAAGTAGAAGCTATTGATTTCGACCATTCACTATATTCTAATTGGTTAAGTTGAAAATCATGTCCCTAATAGTCATATCTCAGATGGATTCGAACCGTTGTAAGGCAAATTAATAAGTTCATTTGTTAGACAAATGGATTGTTAAAAATCAAAAGTAGTTACCATAATTTTTGACTAATGATTTTTCCTTCCAAAGCTCTGATTACAGTTTTCTTATTCTTAAAGAAATTATTATGAATGAAATTGATTTGATACTCTGACAATATTTTAAAAACCAAAGAAATTATAACAGATTCGGTTATATAAGTTCTGGTAGCAGAGTAGATTTGATTCAAACTTTTGCAAGCTTACCATGTCAAGTGTATAAGCTTGCAATAAGCTTGTCAGGTCAAGCCTAAACTTGAATCAAGCTTTAAATTATACTTCCAACATTTGTACCTGACAAGCTTACCATATCAAGCTTATTACAACAAGCGTGAAACAAACCTGCGATGACACTAACGGCCAAATATATCAAGTTTTTCAGCTGGAATCAAACTTTCAATATGAAGTCAACTTAGTACAGTTAATTTCAAACTTGAGTCAAACTTATTACATCAATATAAAATCACACAAGCGAAAATAAAGCTCGTCATAAACTTGGATGTTATGTAGGAGACAAAATCCAACTCTTTTGTGTAATTACAGTTTGCAGATAGAGTTGTATCTTGTCTGATAAAAATATTTGTCAACTTAATGTAAGCTTTGTCAACATGTATTATTAATTTCAAGTCATAGGCACATTGTTGGTTTTCCGTTATTTGGAATGACGGTAAGGAAACAATATTTGGTATTATAAATGTACAAGAAACAATTCAGAATGCTAAAGTGTTGTACGTCCGTTACAGTGTTCGAAAAATTAAAAAAAAAAAAAAAAAGAACGGGAAAAAAGTGTTACGATAATTGTTATATATTTTAAACTCTATTTCCATTCTTGTTATCTTTTTCCTTTGCTTTTGAGTGTTTGCTTGTGATTTTTCAAATGATACAAAGAAAAAAAAAAGAAATTAAAACACGAAAAACGTACAGATCGAAAAATAAATTTGTTCTTCTTGACGCTGTAACACTGTTTATAAATAACAAAAAAAAAATCAGTGCTTACAAAGTATTCTTTGAAACATATTTATTAATGAAAACAAATGTAGAAATTAAAACAACGCGCCATAATTGAACTTGTTAATTGTGATATGGTATATGAATGGGTCATGCAAGGGATACAAAAAAAAAACCACACACTCCAATAGACTGAGTGGAAGTTAAGTGTGCAGTGCAAAATACTAAATAACAAAAAAAAAATGTAGTTTATAAATACATAGATATATATATATAATTAAACATCACTTTATGAGAAATATATAGATATATATATATGAAGCATAAACTGTGAAATGAGATGATATACTAAAATGTAAACCAAAGAATATGATGTTTTGTTATCGATACTTGATGTTTATGACAAAAAAAAAGAACTGTTGTTGATTTTCACTGTTGCATGATTTTCATTATATGGCGAGATGGACTTGGAATATATAAATGGAAATATAACGTTTAAGCATGAACTAGATTTTTCTTTACCTATACCTTCAAAATCCGCTCTTTTTTGTTTCTTATTTACTATTGTCACTTATTTATTAAAGAAAATAATATTTGTTATAACGTTTACCTGTGTGTCCGCGCTGAATGGGTTAAAATTAGCTCCAAGCTTTCGAGTTCGCTCGGGGTCCTTTTTCAAGGAAGGAGGTTTTGGTGTGAGTGAAAGGTAAAACACAGGTATGAAGACGGTGAAAAAACCTACTAAGTTGCATCCATTTTAGCATCGTTAACTGTGCATAAGCTTAAAGGTACATATTAAGAATGCCTAAAATAGTAATCCGTAATACTAATAGTAGTTTATCGAAGTATCTTTGCAGAAACTGGCTTCATAACTACTAAATCACTCGTTGTACACAAGGCTTCAAATAAAACAGAAAGGAGAACGTTTGAAAGTTTCTTTATTCTCAAAAAAAAAAAAAAAATGGACACGGGCCCACTCAATAAAGATTGGGTTACTGTCTTATACCTAGAAGAAATTACAAAAAATAACCAAAACAGCGTTGATTTTTCTCTCCTTCACAAACTGGCAACACTGAACCAACATCACGTTGTACTTATCATCGGTGATACAGAGTTACTTATCGGTGCTGTTACAGAGTTAACGATGTTGAAATGGAGACAGATTAATAAGCTTTTGGCCATCTACATTCCTGTGTTTTACCATTTATTCCCACAAAAAAACTTTTTCTTGAGAAGGAACGCGGAGCAGATTCGATAGTTTGGAGTTAATTTTAATTCATACAAAGAGGTCATTATGGAACTAACTGGTAAGCGTTATGATTATATGGCCCGTTGACGTGAGCTGAACAATTATTATGGTGCACAAGATAGAACAAGAGGGTCGAAGACAACATAACTAAAATAATTTTGATTATTACAGAAGGAATCAAAAGATTTATACTCATTTTAATGAACAAAATATCTGTTAAAAGCACTTTACTGCTAAATTGATACACACACATCAATTGATGGCTATGAGAAATATTCAACTAACACTATTACAAGAAACGTCCGAAGTAAAATTATTTCAAGCGGACGGGTCATGATATATTCATAGTACTTATCTTGCATACTATCGATGACTTCTTTCTTGGAGAATTAGCATTCGGAATCATTTAGAATCCATTCTCAAAGGAAAACAAGAAAAAAAGTGGACTTGGAATGTTTTGCAATTCAGGTCTTCAATTCTCATAAATACATTTTGTAAGTTTCGAAGTTTTCGACAAAATCTTACCTAAATCATTAGATACTAAGTAGTCACTAAACTTTGTGATGAAATTAAACTTCAAATAACTGTGAACTAAACATATATTATATATATATATAATTAATCTGAAGTAAATCTCTCCAAATCAATGTATTGAGCATATGGCAATTTTATGAGATGCTGTTTTAGTAAATCATGGGAATATTCTTCGAATTTATTGACGTAAAAAACAGTGAGAAAATTGTAAACAATAAAGATCAGTATATCTCTTTCCTATGGGCATTAAAATGTTGTCCACTACACGGACGATGGAATAAAGTTTTTTTTGTTTCATCACCCACATTTTTATTTTATTCTTCGCCTCCTTCTAAGAATTGTCCACTCTTCTGGTAATACAACTCTGCCATCTTAGCTCAAAAGATGTCAAAAGTACCACACAATTGATGAAGATCATGTGTTTAAATTCCTCCACTGTTTCGTTCCCAAAAATTTACATCACTTTCTTTTGTAAAAATTTTGAAAAGTATTTCTGTATTTGAAAGCACTAAATAAAAAAGTCCCAAAGAAAATTGAATTCAAAAAAACTTTTGCGGAAAATCGTGTTTCAATATCGAACACTATGATTTCTTTTTTTTTTAAATATATGATCAAATAACTGTTAGTTCTGTATTATGGTTGTAAATCATTTTAACATGTCCGTCAATATCCAACTTGTTGGAGTAATTGGTAGAAAACACGGTTATTATTTCATCAAGAGCATGGATTCTTTACGATGAATTTGAATGGTAACAAGCGAAGCCAGATACTGTTATAAAAAAATGTATAATGAAACATTTTCACAGAGTTTACTAGAACTAAATTTTAGCTTGTGGGAGTAAACAATTAGTAATACTGTTTATATGCATTATATTTTACTTTGACTTCTAGGTTATTATATTGCTATATATTGAAGGATGCACAGTCATATTTTTATACTAAAATTATTTTTTTCTAGATGTTCAAAATTAAGTTTTAATATTTTGCTCGGGAGTGGGCTCACCACTTATGCTAAAGACACCTTATAAATCTTTCGAAAACAGCACTAAAATCAATATATCTAGACATCAAGAATAGCTTTGATTTCTTTGAAGTCTCTATCGTTTCAGCAACAATAATTCCAACAAAATATGCAGCCTATATTACTTTTTTAATGTGCTGTTTGGAATATTCAGCATAAGGTTCTATTAAATCATATTGGATCCATAACCTTTGGCCAGATCAAACCGTATAATTCTTCAGATGACTCTTTACGCCATTGTCCGTAGAATCTCCCTATAATGCCCTTTGTTACTGCATTTTTCCCCCTTCATTATGACCCTAAATGCCAGTTCTTGAAGTGCCAAATAACATACTCTATCTATTAAGCACCCCCAATAACAAAGGATTACTTTTTTCAATGTACATTATGTTTGTCTATCTATGCTTTGCAGGCTTTGTTTTAGAAGAAACAATTCTCGTCTCGGATTTTTAAAATCCTTTAAGAACGATCGCTGTACATGTGTGTTCTTTACTTAGTTGGTGGTGAAGATTTTTGTGAAACAGTTCCTAAACGATTCAGGTCCGAAATACACTCCGGATTATAACTATATTTTGGACGCAAACAATTTAACCATGGCTAACAGTACACTTTATTCGATTTTTTTTCGCACCAACACAATCACAATATTTCTGGATATTTTGAAACAGTAAAACGAAACTTTATTGCTGTATCTCCTTGCTTCTTACATTGCATCAAGGCTGCCACCCTTTGAAATGATTCCACTACTAATCTTTGATAGTCAATCTTCTCTAACTGTGACGATATGAATACTTTTAAATAGTAGAACCATTCTTCTTAATCTCAGGGTCTTGTTACTTCTTTACGAAGGTTTGGTAGTGATTGATATGCATCATTGAAGATAATAATTACCTCCGGTAGGTATACCTGATTGCTCCATATCAAGAAGATACCGCATCAAGTGGAAACTACAAAGGCATACGTAGAAACCTGATTTCTAGAGTTTTAGATTATCATTATAATGCTCTGCGGCGCTTCGAAGCTTCCTTGGAGCATACAATAATACTACTTCAAGTCATAGCACAAACTGCCCCACGAAGTAATAAACTGATATAACAAAATTTAAGTATTTTATTCTTTAAAACTCAGAAATAAATCCGTCAACGATACATACATCAATTATTTATAACCAGTCGTACAGTAATTAGATGCGCGTATTGATCTTGGCGATGTTAAAAATAATTATAATTCATTCATTGTTACTTTAGCTTTAAGTAGTTAACAATATGAAGCCTTCTACCTTTTGTCAAAAAACAAGCAACAAGTATTTAATACATAAAACAAACAGTTTCTATATAAGACCATACTACAAAATGTGCTGCCATCTCTTAACCATCATTAAAACTACTTGAATACATACCAAACCCTTGAAACACACAAAATTGTTCGCAACACACTAAACAAAGGTTAATCTTTTTTTTTGTTTTCCCTTTTTTCATAAGACAAATAAAACCAAAATTAAATAATAATAATAATAATAATAATAATAATAATAATAATAATAAAAAGATGCAAAAAAGAACATAAATCCATTTTGTTCTTACATTAAATGTTTCATCAGCAAAATGAGAGCACGAGGGGTCATAGCACCTTTAATACTAATTCTTTTTTCTCATTATGATTTAATGTACTGAAGGATTTGCTGAGAAGATGCTTTCAACTGCTTAATATATATATATTCACTTACCATTTTACACTATCTACCATTCTACACTATCTACCAATTACCATTCTACACTATCTACAAATTACCATTCTACACTATCTACCAATTATCATTCTACACTATCTACAAATTACCATTCTACACTATCTACAAATTA